>CM033470.1:340268481-340510981 GCA_019447015.1 Hymenochirus boettgeri
TACTCTGGAAGGAGCTACTAGATATAGCAAGAACATTTATCTCCATAGTCAATCAGAATAATCTCAATATATTCCTAACTAATAACATCTCTGAAGATCGATTCGACTTCCTGGATGTCAGTTTTTGAGAGAACAATTAATTATATACAGGGCTATAAATGAAACCTACAGCCATCAACACACTGTTGCAATTTGAAAGCTCCTACTTACACAGTTTAGTATTACCCCAAAGAGTCAATACTTGAGGATCAGAGGGAGTTGTACAGAATCAGATGAACTTAGAAAGGGGACAGATGATCTATATGCCAGATTCACGGAAATGGGTTATCTGAAAGAACTTCTCTCTAGACATAGGAAATCAGCAGAGAAACATACAGAGAGAGTTATTGGTACCTAAAATCAGGCTGCAAGATGAAAACATTATCTTGCAGAACTTGAGAAAATTAGAGAAGCTTTCTCTAGAAACTGACATATTTTACAGAACGATCTGAAATAATTCATTCCAATAACACCCTCTGTCATTTTTTGGCATAAAAAGAATCTGGGGAGCATTCTGACCTCCATTCACTATCAAAAGAAATGTGAAAAAGTAAACCTGGGCATTTCCTTGAATGGCACTTATTCCTGTGGGATATGCTAATTCTGTGGATATATGGATAAAAAAACAACTGTTTGGTAATACCAACATATTAAAAGTTTCAGGCTTAGTGGTTACTACAATTGCAACTCCTCCCATGTAATATATGTATATGCTATTGTGAAATTTGGGAGGTCATACATACTTTACCGTGAGGTGGGAAGAGGTAATGCCCAATGCCGGAGGAAACACATTTTTATGCTCTGTGGGGGGCTTTTTGCTCCTTTTGGCCCACCTTTCCTTAAGCTATCTAGCTGCCTTGTCTATTGTGCTTCCCAAGTACTACCCCATAGAGGCATGAATCTGTATCTTACACTGACAATATCTAACAAGATTAAAACATGTCATGCCTGCAGGTCAGATGATTGGCTCTGTATTTCATGTTAATAAGCCAGCAGTTCTGGACACATGCATTAGCCATAGGTCATAAAGGAAATTTTTTTTCATTTATCTGCGCTTTACTCGGTAACCTTAGAATAAGACATTGCTTCTTGTTTCTTAGATTTTGTGGGCAATGATTTAAGAAGGCTCCGCTCCATCTTTCACACAGTTACGTAGTAACATAGAATTTGAGGTTTTATAAAGACACATGCACATCTAGTCCAACCTTTATACCCTACCCATAATGTCTGTATAACAGTTACATAGTAACATAGTATTGGAGGTTGTATAAAGACATACGTCTATCTAGTCCAACCTTTATACCCTACCCATAATGTCTGTATAACAGTTACATAGTAACATAGTATTGGAGGTTGTATAAAGACATACATCCATCTAGCCCAACCTATATACCCTACCCATAATGTCTGTATAACAGTTACATAGTAATTTAGTATTGCAGGTTGTATAAAGACATCCGTCCATCTAGTCCAACCTTTATACCCTACCCATAATGTCTGTCTAATAGTTACATAGGAACTTAGTATTGGAGGTTGTTTAAAGACACATGTCCATGTAGTCCAACCTTTTTAGCCTACCTAACAGTTGATCCAGAGGAAGGCAAAAGAAAAACCCAGAAGTACCCCCAGTACAGAGCATGTGAGCTTAGAACTTAAGTTCACATAGAGAAGGCCCCATTTATAACTAATCTTTGTACGAGATCTAGCAACCATTTCTCTTTTTTTGTCCAAATGTGTTTTCCAAGACTCACAGGCTTTAGTTTATTTACAAGTCACCTAAATGGCACAATATCAATTTAGCAAAATCTAAGCATTATGACCGAAGGGCTTTTATTTAAAGGGCATGTGCACCCTTAAAACAAAAAAATTGGTAACTTGTCAGTTATCTGTCCACAATTCCAACTGCTATTTTTACCAGTTTATTACATACATTTGTAACCAGATATTGAATGATAAGTTCTATTCATTTCTAGCAAAGGTAGCAGCCTCCTCCCTCTCCTCGATTTTTAGAAGCTTGAGAATGTGCAGATGAGGCAGTAGGTGAATTATTGGTTGTGATGTCAGTTGTCACAGCCTTGATTGACTTCATGGAGGGAGGGACCAGCTTACACTGCCAAAATGCTTAGTAATGCTTACAACTGCTTAGTAATGCAGGTAATAAAGTATAAAATATATCATTTGGGGTTGGGGGCATACAATTGACAATTGACCATTTTTTTTGTAGTTTTTTTTAGTGTGAATATGCCCTTTAACCTTTTTGGAGTATGTGGCATGTTCCCTATAACTCTTTTAGTGCAAGCAGACTTTCCCTCTTTTGTTGCATTCAGTGCCAGCAGAATTTTCTGAATATTTTATTCAGCACAAAGTCTAATGTAACAAGATGACAGAATTATAACTTTTCTGGAGATTTGATAGATTTGTGTAAAAAAAAAAATAGATTAATAGATTGGTTTTTGCTAAATTTTTTGTAGAAAAGTCTTAAAAGGTTGTACTGATATTTACAATTAAATTACTAGGTGTGTGTAACTATGTCTGTATTGTTTTAGGAGGTATGTTTTTGAGTTTATGACTAGAAAAAACCTTTTTTGAAGATTTAGGCTTAGTTGTCATGGAAGCATAGGGTGGGTGCACTAGTAGGTGTATTTACCTATGTCTGTTTGGCTTTAGATGAAATTGTGTTTATGACGGTTAGATTTTTTAAGGATTTAGGTTTTGGTTGCCATAGAAAACAGAAGGGTGGGCTGGGCTGGGGGTGTGGCTGTGTGCACCCGTGTCTGTGTAAGGGGTATGCTTTTGCATTTATAACCATAAAACTAAATTCAAGATTCTTTCTTGAATAAATACTATATTTATTTTTATTATTAAGCTTTTTTATTTTACAATTTGACTACACATATTTTTTTACGTTTGTGTATTGTTTGTGTATTTGTATTTGTATCAGAATGTCACAGTGTGAATTATTGTAACCTTGGACCCAGGTGCGTTTAATTAAAAAAGTGAAAGTTGGGATTTGATCACATAACCCTTTACCTCAAAATGTTCTTGTTTGAGGATTGTACCCATTATAATCAGTGTGGGGAAAAAACTCACAAAATGTGTGGATAACATGGAAACCCTTTCACAGATCCCTTAGCTAGATAATAGCACATCTCTGCTATCTGTCCCACATGTCTGTATCGTATTTGAAGATCAAAAACTGTGGAAAGAGATACAATCCAAAAAACAATAATAAAAGAATAAGGAGGAACAAAAGCAATTTGTTTCTTTTAAGCAAAACTAACTACTTGTGTGCACCCATGCATATGGGGTTTCTCTGTTTGGTTGGTACAAATTCCTCAAGATTGTTCTTAATATATGAAAAACTTCTTGATATATCTGGCCAGTATCGTAACAAAATCTATGGTTACAGTGGAGAAGCAACAACAGCAATCATAGAAGTTTTAGGTAAATTAGAATTAGGATAAGGTTACTGTGGTTTGGTTCATTGTTATAAGGTGGACCATTGAAGGTAATTAATCATTAGAATCCTGCTCTTTATGATCAGTTTCTTATCCTAAATTTGCCACTATAGAAAAAATACCAGTAAAGGGAAGAAAATATATCTTAAGCATAGTTTATGCTGTTTGGTCATAGTCTATGCTGATTAACGTTTGAACTAGACCAATCATGTAAAGATAAATTACTAGCAAACTAAAAAAGTAGCTTAAAAGCATAAAAAGGGGGAGAACAATAAGAAATAAGAATGCAATAAGAATGTTTAAAGGACAACTAAAGCCACAGAACAAGACTCAACCAGAAAGCAGAACACCTTGATATAAAACCAGTAATCTATGTCTTATCTTTCATTTTGATATGGGTGCTGGGAAATTTACCTAAATAACATATGGTTTGTGCTTTACTTCACAGCATTCTAGTATCACACAGTTTGGTCAACGACCATTATGTTTGTTAAGGATATAATTTATCAATGTTATCATTGTATAGAAACTGTATTGACTACATACATTATGCAATGACTGTGTAGACGTGGCATGAATACAGGATGTATATATAGCATGGGCCCCTTGGATATCTAGTGACAGATAGGATAACATATGTTTCTTGTTAAAGTTGTGTAAGGTAGCAAATGGCCATATAAGGTTACATGTCTAAAAGTAAAAAGGGACTGAAAAGTTTTTATAGGATATGGGCTTGTGATGTATGGTCAAGATTGTGTATAAGAAAGGGGTCTGTGCAAGCCTGGTTACTCACTATTCAGTTGAGTGACCAGCACTTGTGTTTGTATGCATATGCAATAAATCTCTACTATCAACTTTCAAGACTGGTGTGGATCTACTTAATTCCCTAACATGTTCTTAGCTATGTTCTTAGCTTAGCTATGGCAGAAACTTGTTACAGTTGGTCACACCCATTAATAATCTCTAGCCAATCCTTTTACAGGACAGATAAAGCAAGGAAGCCTGTGACTGAGGTCAGGGGGTGTGGTCTGACAATGCACATACACAGATACTTCATCCAGTTTTTAACAGGCTTACAGTTACTTTAATACAATTTACTGGATTGGGATTTTATAGCTTATTGGTGTTTTTTAGGGGGGTTGTTTTCAGATTCTGGAGTATAAAAAATTGGGTTTAGTTCTCCTTTAACTCTTTCAGTTCCAGCAGAATTTCCTCTTTTGTTGCATAAAGTTATAGAAGAGTTTTCAGGATTTTGCTCTCAATCAGTTTAGATACATTTTACAGTAACACCCCCCCCCCCCTTTCTTCTAAACAGGGAATGTTATTTTTAAGCACACATTGTAATTTAACAAGATACCACAATTTTGTAACTTTTCTAAAGATTTGACTGGATTATTGAGTGAAATATGTAAAGTAAAAATGTTCTTTATTTCATTGGGGTTTTTTTTTATGCACAATCTTATTGTTTTACAATAGTACAAGTACAATAATGCCACAATTTGTATGTACCCCACTTTTCATAACCAAAACTGAACTTTCTAGAATTTTAAACAAAGTTGAAATTGATAAGCCCTTCTGATGGTTAACATGTGAGATATTTTTACAAACCTCATACCCGGTTTTAATGAGTGGGATACGTTTTGATAAAAATGAAGTTAGCCAGAATGTTTGTCATATTTACACAATTACAATATAAAAAATAAAACTTTTCTATATTTTGAACAGCTTCCATATTTTCGAATTAAACATCCCTTAATCTTAGAAATACCCCCACAAACTATTTATGTCCCCAATAAAATGGTACCTAACTTGCCTTACTGCACACACATTGGCCTCCGGTTACAAAGCAGTACTAAGAATTTTCTTATTGATTAATATACTCCTGGCCTCATTCACAGGCAGCTGCAAGAGAAATTATTGAAGTTAAACCACACTGACCAATGGGAAGACACACTCCTTGCTGATCATGCATTTTCTTTGATCAAATGTTGGGTTGTGGTGGGGACAGGGACAGAACGGCTTCATAAATCTGACTTAAACAAGCTACATCTACTGAATGAAGTAAGACCCAGATGTGAGGACCTGGCAGTTTAGGATCAGTCACACCTAGCTTTTAATGCTCAGTTGTTTTTATTTATGGTAAGATTTTTCAAATTGTTCCCCTAAACTTATTTTACATCCTATTTACTACACCTCAAACTCCACCACAAGTGCTCTGCATTTTTCAGATGCCAACAGTAGGGGTTTTGTTAGTTGGCTTTGGCTTTCACACTTGTTTCCTCCACTAAACCAGTATCACTCTTTGTTTGTTTTTTTACACCTGTTCCATCTGGAAATGATTCCTGTTTTCTCATCTTTTGTGAATACAAATTTATATATTGACTCTTATGACATGTAATTAATTAAATTCTGGGGGTCTAGGAGTCAGTGTTTAAATGGTATTGTGCAGTACATACAAATTCCTGCCTCCATTTCAATGAAGTACATACACATTTCTGTACATCTTCTCTACCTCTATTATTGTGCAGTAAAAGATATTGTGCCATATTAGTATTTACCAATACCAGAGTGTCCTACTGATATGTACTAACCTATCTGCAATAGGGCATATCTTTATGTTACTGACACATTGTAAATTATTGCAATGCAAAGTCACAGTTACAATTCAGCTATTAAAAGCTTACACAGTTGTACAAATCGCATTGCACCTTTATAAATACAGTTCATTGTCTTGTAATTAAAGGGGGAAAAAAATTATTCTCTTTCTATACAAAGCCATGGTAAGGTATCATTAGAGTATGTGGGGCAGTTTTGTATAGTAAATCTGTATAGAAAAAGAACTATGGGGTGAATCAGATTGACTATAGAGACAGACTAAATAAGTTCTTGTTCATTATTCATACCAGAGAAGAGATGCGTGCATAGAGATACAGTCACTTTATACAAATACATGGGCCATCCAATAAACTCTATGGTGAATTCAATTGTTTACCATTAGAAACCAGAGGACATGTGGACATTCTTTAAGATTATCTTCAGGTTTGCACTCAGGTCTTTGCTGTAAAAATAATAAAACTTTATAAGTGACTGAAAAAGATGTGGTAATAGTGGGTTCGAAAGATCTGGAAATTGTTCTAGAATCAAAGAAAATTATACGTTACTGGTAATAAAAGGTAAAGTTATTATTGATCCTGGGATTCCCCCAATTGACATTTTCATTTGGATCAGCTGTGAGGCAGACACCAAAGATACTACATAGGGTAAAAGGCCAAAATAGATATACAATGTTTCTCTCTTTACCCTCAACAGCTATGTAACCATGAAATATATTGTATATATGAATAACCTTGTAATATAACTACAAGTGTAAGCTGGATCAACCTTTGTTTCCTTTTAGTGCTGATATTGAGTTCTACCAACATTATCTGACATTCATTTTTACAATAGAAGAAATAAACAAAAGAGATGACATTTTACCCAACATCACCCTGGGATATATTGTATATAATTCAGCAAATGATTACATGGAAACAATAAGCGGCATCATGTTAACACTGTCAGGGGGAGAGAAACTGGTTCCCAATTATAATTGCGGGAAAAGGGGAATCCTGGCTGGTTTCATTGGGGATCTGACATCTGAAGGTTCCTACATAATGTCTATCCTTACTGGATTGTACCACTACCCCCAGGTACTGTACTGTTATGTTATGTAATGTCTATCCTTACTGGATTGTACCACTACCCCCAGGTACTGTACTGTTATGTTATGTAATGTCTATCCTTACTGGATTGTACCATTATCCCCAGGTACTATACTGACACAGATCTATACAGTCTTACAAATTACATTATATATTAACAGATCAGGGGAGATCAGTTCATTTTAGCCAAAAACGTTAGTGCAGAAAATCAATTTGGATTATTTCATAATAATATTTTACCTGTAGTTTTCCTCTCAAACCAGGTATTGAAAAGAAACTAAAGTATATCCCTGCATTAGGGCAGAAGTTAGGAAATAATAATTCCTGCATCCCCAATACATCTCTTTTTACCATCTCCGTCCACCCATTTTGTAGATTAGGTTTATACATTTTGACAATTCAGGAAGAAGGGCCCTTATTTAACCCTTCTACTAATGTAAATTACCATATCTATGGTCCTCCCTCTCAAGTAAATTAGAATATCCACTGTCTTCCCTCTGAATGTATAGAACAGTATAGAATCTGCCAAATTTTCCATAAGAATGCAGAATGTTTGCATGTGCTGGCAAATCAAGAAGAATGTTCTAAGATGTCTTCTACCATGCTGCAAATATTAAAAAAGATAATGCAACCCTAGGGGGCATATTTATAAAGGGCCGTTATTACCTCTTTAAAATTACTGCCGCACATCGCTGCAGTGAAATCGATATTTTCGCCATATTTATAAAGGTGACACCCATTGCAGGAAAAACATTACCGCGGTGATGTGCGGCGGTAATTTGAACTCGAGCACAAGCGAAGGAATTGTTATACCAAGCACTGAAAAATTGACCAATCAGATTTGGATTAGGACTTTCTGCAAACCTATATAAAGAGATGCTAACCCTGCAGAGCTCAGAAGTCATCTCAGTAGATGGCAGAAGAAAGAAGAGACCAGCAACATCAGCACCGTTGAAGCCGGTGGTGTCAGCGGGGTCACTGGTGACCCAGTGGATCATGCCGCTGGTAACATTGGCTTGTTGAGAAAATTTAACTGCCATTTATAAATATGCCCCTAGGTTTACTCAGTTTTACACAAAAAACTCCTCTGCTACTGTATAGCCCTTTCCACAGTATTTCTTTTACTCGGATGGACCATGTAAAAGGTGGATGACGTATATTGAGTAAGTGCACACCTTCATGAAGCTCTCCCACAGATTCTTGTACAAGTCATTCTGAATTGAGAAAGCCAGTCGGATCACTAGCGAAACGTCTTCAAGAACTACATTTCAAGTCCAGTTGATCTAATTGACTACAACAGATATACCATGACCTGGATGAATGAGAACCTTCACAAGCAAGTTGCTCACTGTGACACACTTTTTACTCTCTTAATTCCTTGTTTACATATTTTGTATAATGACTTTTATTTGGACAACCACATACCCAGTCTCTAGTGATATTTGTGTTAGGGGTTTAGTGGAGGTTAAAAAGAAATGTTTATATTGGCCCTGTGATCACAAGTAAATATGAGCCTTACCTGACAAAGAACTGTCACCAGATACTGACTGACCTGTAACTGACAGAGAACTGTCACCAGATACTGACTGACCTGTAACTGACAGAGAACTGTCACCAGATACTGACTGACCTGTAACTGAAAGAGAACTGTCACCAGATACTGACTGACCTGTAACTGACACAGAACTGTCACCAGATACTGACTGACCTGTAACTGACAGAGAACTGTCACCAGGAGGAAGTACAGTTTGACGTGACCGAGTGTGTGATCCATAGAGGACTGCATCATCGGCCGTGGGTTTTCGGACGTGTCCAATCATCCATTCGCCCCATTTGGATGAACAATCGGTCGGTCATGCGGTTATTTTGGCCCAATAGCCGAAACACTGAACTATCGGTTGATCAGAATGGAATATTGCATGGTGTGTACTCAGCTTCAGTGTAGTTTGTCATTATATCTTATTTTCCTTGCTTGATTACTGTTGATCTTATTATAGACACACTTCCTAGACACACTGGTTTCCAGTTCCCCACCATATATTTGGTTTTACATCCATCCAAACTGCACTAGGAAGGTCTATTACTAACTAATCCAGCCACCTGGGATCTCCCCTCGTATAGAAGAGATTTGGCCAAAGATCAAGCTGTGAGGTTGGAACTAGGCCGAGGCCCAATTTTCCTTTGCTTATGTTGAATCTTTGCTGTTGGGGTTTCCGAGCTGATGAATGGATCTGACATTGTCTCATGTTAATCTTTAGATAACTGAGCTCGCTGTTGTACGAGGTGGAAGATTACAATGGCCCCCAGGGCTGTGAGGGGGGAAGAGAAATTATATGGGCACCTTAATACCAACAATCCATTTATGGGAATCTTTATTAAATGGCTCCACTGACGCTGCTCTCTCATTAATCTTCTTCAGAACCCTTGGCTTCTATCCGATTGACCCAGGCACTTAAATGTTTCTCTGGCCAGAAACCAGCGAACATTCCTTTTTCTTCTCATTACTCGTCCCGGGCGTTTGAAAACTACAAATCTGCACATTCGCCTGGCAAACTGAACCCTGCCGATAAATTTACAAGTAGGACAATGAGCAGAATTTGATGGTATGGTCCATAAATGACCTAAACAGGAAGTCAACTCTGATTGAAGAAAACTACGACCTTGGTGAGGAACCAGAGGGGAACCCAGTCAGCCAAGGTAAAACCCCAGACTTAGAGTAACTGTAAACTACATGTTACATTACTTTAATAATGACACTGACACAGAACTTTTGGGTAAAGGGTTGTCCATGGCTTTTATTAATAAATGAATTTCCATATGCCTTATTTACATATGCTCCTTAGCATATTAACCCACTGTATACCCTTGCACTCATAACCATCCATGTTGTTAACTATTTAGCTGTAGACGCGCTTCCTAAAACTTGCCAGGTCCCCACCAAGGTCAGACGCCCCATCATTTAGGCACTGTGGGGCTAACAACCCCCTCAATTAACATGGTACATGCCCACTGTCCAAATAGTGTCCTTCAGCAAAGTTCATATACATAAGGGCTGACATGGTAAGATAATAAGATTGCCCTTGCCTTTATTTTACATTTTTACTGGGTTTCTGCCGTTAGATAACATCTGTTGCTTGGTATAGATTAATACTGTAGCACAAGGGAAACTTTTGCACCTTTTATTGCATCGGTCCTTTTAGTATAATGTTGTATTGTCTCAATGATATTGCATGGGGTCCAAATTGGAATAAAACAATATACCGTAAACAGTTTTACATTACCGTCCTGGTAGGTCTCCTTGCTGGGCCCCTGTTCCCTGCCTGACCCTGATACATTGTAATACATGGTGTTGCACCCTTGCATTGTTGCAGTTCATTTCCATTAGCCAATCACATCGCAGCCCTGATGGCAGTTTACATTCAGCCTCCATTACTCTCTGTACTTTGTGCAATTTCAGGGTTACGGGGAGGACACGGCAAGTAGCAAGTTCCCGGTGATAAAATGCCATTCAGGCCAAATAGCGCAGACAGCCAGAGTCCTGGGATCCACACTGACAATTAACATTAATAAATGATCAGCAGAACCACCTGTGTATTTCAGACCCTTTAATGGCGCATTGAGGGAGACGCACTGCGGTCTGGGGCTGGGATTTATTTATAAAGCTTTTTACAAGTCATTTTATTGGGGCACAATGAATAAACCATGTGTTGAGCGCTGAGCACAGCCACATGGCAGCTCCCTGGCAATGTAGCACTGACCAGCCAGTGAGAAATGGCGCCCCCTACAGGCAGGGAACTAGGACAGGGCATGGGCATGGCTAGGAAAGGGTGCAGCTCTGCCTGGGAGGACCAAAGGGCTAAACAGAATATGCTCAGTTAGGATGGAACTAAAGATGTTAATGTCTGCTAATCATGGGTGTCGGGAATTGTAGTTCTATCACAGATAAATAACAAGCGTTTAGATTAACAGAAAAGTCCCCTGCCTAGCCTCCCCACAATTCCTAATAACACTGGGGGAAGAGACCACACACTGCAGGTTAATTTATAGGCTGGAAAACTAAATTTATCAAAAGATGCTGGGAGGTGTAGTTCAGGATAAGGAGGAAACAGACTCAAAATCAATCTATGAGGTTTGACTACAACTCCCATAATTCATAGAGAACGGAAATTCAACAACAGCAGAGAAGCCAGCCAGACCCAGGAACCTTCTTTACAGCACTAATAAAACACTAATAAAAATAGTAATTAATAATAACACTAATAAAAATAATAATTAATAAGAACACTAATAAAAAATAATAATTAATAAAAACACTAAAAATAAAATAGTAGTTTATAATAAAATAGTAATTAATAACACTAATATTAAAATAGTAATTAATAACACTAATATTAAAATAGTAATTAATAACACTAATATTAAAATAGTAATTAATAACACTAATAATAAAATAGTAATTAATAACACTAATAATAAAAATAGTAATTAATAATAACACTAAGAAAAAAATTAATAAGAACACTAATAATAAAATAGTAATTAATAAGAACACTAATAATAAAAATAGTAATTAATAGCAATACTACTAATAAAATAGTAATTGATAATTAAAATAGTAATAATAATAAAATATTAATTAAAAATAGCACTAATAAAAATATTAATCTATAATAACACTAATAATAAAAATTGCAATTATTAATAACACTAATAAAATATTAATTAATAATACTAATAAAATTAGTAATTAAGAAGAACACTAATAATAAAACTAGTAATTAATAATAAAAATAGTAATTATTAATAACTCTAATAAAATAGTAATTAAAGGGCATGCCCACTCCCAAAAACTGTAATTTAACCCCATACTGGCCCCACTCTGCAGTTTAAAATAAACCTTACCTTACATCTCTGCTCCTTATTGTTCCCAAGATATTCCTTTCCAAAGTCCAGGAAACTGAAGACTCCAAGCTGTCTGTGAGGCTTCTGATCCACACTATTTCCTTGTCCTCATCAATGTCTGGAGCATGCGCAGTACCCCCACCCACCATCCGGATCCATTCTCAGCCATCGTTGCACCTACCGTGTAATCCTATTGGGGGAAGATAAGTAAACCCTGCCCACACCTAACCGCCGCAATATTTTTTTGAAAATCCCCCCCGATCTATACTTACAGACCCTTCTCTCCCGCGGCGTTTCTAGTGACGTCAGCTGCGTCTGTGATTGGCTGCCTCTCAGCCAATCACAGACGCGGCTAAGATCCGGCCCCTGCTTGCAAAAAGGAGGCTGGAATGGAGCGCCACGGGAGAGAAGGCAGTGTAAGTAGAATTAGGGGGACTTTTTTAAAGAAATATGCCGGCAGTTGGGGTTGGATAGGGGTTACCTACCTTATCCTTAAAGTTGGTTTAGTGGAGTGAACATGCCCTTTAATAATAACACTAATAATAAAACTAGTAATTAATAATAATAATGAAAATAATAATAGGCTGGAGGGCTGCAGGGAAGTCTTTCTGCTGTGTGACGGAGACCATGTTATTTTATGCAGATGATCTTCTTGAAAAGTGAAGACTTCTGGGCACTCGTCATGTTGCATTGGGTGATTTATTAAGGTTTAGATTTTTTATATGTAGCAGTATGGAATGAGCCCCCTTGCAGAACTACTGAGCTGTAGGATGGTAGTGAAATAGTTAATGGCGCTGGTGTTCTAATATCTGGTGATGGGTAAGGGGAAGGACACCGATATCGGTATAAACAATACTTGGAATCTTCTGTTATCGGATAAATCTTGGGATTACCGAAGGGTTAATCGAATGAACGTCCATTTTATGTGCCAAACCCATTAAAATTCCATCTGGCGCTGAATGGACTGACGGACAGATCTGAAAACGATTCATAGAATGTGGAATTAAACAAGATTAATGGTAAAATGGAGAAAATAGAATTAAAAAGTTCATTCAGGGATTGAACTACAAACACAATGAGAAGCTTCAACATTCCCAGTCTGGTCACGTCCTGATCCGACCGGAGATTATCAGCCACCTCGACGTCACTTCATGAAAGGAGAAATGTCAATCACGTGAAGGACTGTCCGTCAGAATATAACAGCGCATCTCTGTACATTGGAGTCTTATAAATCAGAGGCGCTCTATAGCCTGGTACACACCTTTAGATCCTTTGTCCCGACCAACCAATGTCTAACTGGTCTCCCAGGATGAAGACCTGCCAGTCACAGCAAACATAGATGCGGCTGACAGTTCGCCGAGCTACCGTGGTTTCGTACTCGTCCAATTAGGACCAACAATACGCCAAAAAAACCCCCAATTTATTCAGCCCTGTTGACTGATACACTGAACTATCAGTCGATCGGGCCGAAAAATCTCAAGGTGTGTAAGAAGATAAGAACTTTTTACTGGTCTATTACATCTGCTGTCATCTGATTGGTTGCCGCAGATTTAGAACACAGGCAAACCTTTGCACCATCTTTTAAATAACCCCCCTTGTTTGGTTGGAAAAGGAACTGGGTGGTTAAGTCATTCTAAGTGATTTTCCGTTATTGTTATTTTGGCACAAAGCCAGCTTCCCTGGAGTATATTAGATTGCAAGCTCTTGGTCCCAGGCTTGCAGTAAAGTGGACTCCCAGCCAGGTCATTTCCTATCAATGTGACTATAAATCGTTCGTGACCTGCTGACTAGTTTTTTATAGAGGGACGATTGATGGCCGAGGATTTTATGGCTCAGTTTTTACAGTAGATAAAGTGCTCAGCCAAGGACGAGAGATTCAGGCTGAGCTCATTGTGGGAAGCAGTCTGTAATCCCCCCATTCAGTAGCTGGATTACAGGCCCCAATCTACTCTATCCAATCAACTCTTCACTCATTGAACCATCGGAAATAATAAACTTACAAATTCAGCCTTTCCATTCAGGTTTCGAGTTATATTGACATTTGCATTTAGATGATTTCTCTATTTTCCTTTCTGTTGGATTCCGCTATGTAAAATGGAACAGTCATTTCTATAATTAAATGCCACTCCTGGACCATTCACTCCACTGCCCTATAAAATCCTGAATAGGAGTCTCGCACTAACTGTGAAATCCCCTGAGATACTCTCCTTATCCTGGTGGGCTGATGTGCATCGTTATACCAGGAATACTGTACAACTTAATGAATAATATAAGGACAGACTGAGTTATACAGGTCAGGGAACTCTGGGTACCACTCGTGTATTATAAGGGATAATGTATCCCCTACTGTAAATTATAAGGATATTAGACATCACTGAGGAGCTCTATGTCCATATAAAGGCACAAGGACACAGACTGAGTTATACAGGTCAGAGAACTCTGAGTACCAATACTCACATCATGGGTGTACAGTAATATTGTCCGTATTTGCAGATTTCTAACCCTTAAAGTAAATTTTACTTTAAGACTTTATTAGTCTTTAAGATGTAAAAGTGCAAACACTTCAATTCTTTGAATTGTCTGACCCAGCGTTTAGCATGGCAGATCCTGAAAGCTTCACACAGAGTTTAATCCTCCTGTACACAAGAGACTGATAACTAGCTGACAAAATGAAATCCTAATGAACTTTATCTGTTTGGTTAAATGTAAAGATGGTTTATTTTCAGCTAAATTAATTAAAGCCAATGTATTATTCATTCAGTAGAAATGAAATATTGAATAGCAGTGTTTTCAACTCATACGGGGAGATTTTCAACATCAAAAAGTAAATTGAGACTTGTCATATTCAAGGTCCTGAACAACCATCTATGATGGGACAAGGGTAATTATCTGTGGTGGGATGAACAACCATCTATGGTGGGTACAGGGTAATCATCTGTGGTGGGATGAACAACCATCTATGGTGGGTACAGGGTAACCATCTGTGGTGGGATGAACAACCATCTATGGTGGGTACAGGGTAACCATCTGTGGTGGGATGAACAACCATCTATGGTGGGTACAGGGTAACATCTGTGGTGGGATGAACACCATCTATGGTGGAAAGGGTAATCCATCTGTGGTGGGATGAGAAACCCATCTTATGGTGGGTACAGGGTAACCATCTGTGGTGGGATGAACAACCATCTATGGTGGGTACAGGGACCATCTGTGGGGATGACAACCATCTATTGGTGGGACAGAGTATACAATCTGTGGTGGGATGAACAACCATCTATGGTGGGTACAGGGTAACATCTGTGGTGGGATGAACAACATCTATGGTGGGTACAGGGGTAACCATCTGTGGGTGTGGGATGACACCCATCTATGTGGGTACAGGGTAACCATCTGTGGTGGGATGAGAAACACATCTTATGGTGGGTACAGGGTAACCATCTGTGGTGGGATGAGCACCCATCTATGGTGGGTACAGGGTAACCATCTGTGGTGGGATGAACAACCATCTATGGTGGGTACAGGGTAACCATCTGTGGTGGGATGAACAACCATCTATGGTGTGGTACAGGTGGTAACATCTGTGGGGGATGAGAAACCATCTATGGTGGGTACAAGGGTAACATCTGTGTGGGATGAGAAACCATCTATGGTGGGTACAGGGTAACCATCTGTGGTGGGATGAGAAACATCTATGGTGGGTAACGAGGGTAATCATCTGTGGTGGATGAGCAACCATCTATGGTGGGTACAGGGTTTTCATCGTGGTGGGATGAGAAACCATCTATGTGGGGGTACAGGGTAACCATCTGTGGTGGGATGAGAACCATCTAGGTGGGTACGGGTACATCCTGTGGGTGGGATGAGAAACCATCTATGGTGGGTACAGGGTACCATCGTGGTGGGATGAGAAACATCTATGGTGGGTACAGGGTAATCATCTGTGGTGGGATGAGAAACCATCTATGGTGGGTACAGGTAGGTAACCATCGTGGGTGGGATGAGAAAACCATCTATGGTGGGTACAGGGTTACCATCGTGGTGGGATGAGAAACCATCTATGGTGGGTACAAGGTAACCATCTGTGGTGGGATGAGAAACCATCTATGGTGGGTACAGGGTAACCATCTGTGGTGGGATGAGAAACCATCTATGGTGGGTACAGGGTAATCATCTGTGGTGGGATGAGAAACCATCTATGGTGGGTACAGGGTTACCATCTGTGGTGGGATGAGAAACCATCTATGGTGGGTACAGGGTAATCATCTGTGGTGGGATGAGAAACCATCTATGGTGGGTACAGGGTAACCATCTGTGGTGGGATGAACAACCATCTATGGTGGGTACAGGGTAACCATCTGTGGTGGGATGAGAAACCATCTATGGTGGGTACAGGGTAACCATCTGTGGTGGGATGAGAAACCATCTATGGTGGGTAAAGGGTAATCATCTGTGGTGGGATGAGAAACCATCTATGGTGGGTACAGGGTAATCATCTGTGGTGGGACGAGAAACCATCTATGGTGGGTAGGGAACATTGTGGGGGGTGAGCAACCATCTATGGTGGGACAAGGGTTAATCCATCTGTGGTGGGTGAGAGAAACCATCTATGGTGGGTACAGGGTAACCATCTGTGGTGGGATGAGCAACCATCTATGGGGGTACAAAGGTAAACCATCTGTTGGTGGGATGAGAAACCATCTATGGTGGGTACAGGGTAACCATCTGTGGTGGGATGAGAAACCATTATGGTGGTACAGGGTACCATCTGTGGTGGGATGAGAAACCATCTATGGGGGGCAAGGGTAATTATCTGTGGTGGATGGAGAAACCATATATGGTGGGACAAGGGTAATCATCTGTGGTGGGATGAGAAACCATCTCTATAAAAAGGTGATACCTTATGGATATTAAGATAATCATAGCTATCAATGGTGGGGGTAAGGGTAACAATCTATGGTGGGATAAGGGTAACCTTCAATAATGGGATAAGGGAACCATCTATGGTGGGATAAGGGGAACCATCTATGGGGGGTGATAAGGGTAACCATTTATGGTGGGACAAGGGTAACCATCTGTGAGGGATGAGAAACCATCTATATAAAAAGGTGATACCTTATTGGATATTAAGATAATCATAGCTATCAATGGTGGGTAAGGGTAACAATCTATGGTGGGATAAGGGTAACCTTCAATGATGGGATAAGGGTAACCATCTATGGTGGGATAAGGGTAACCTTCAATGATGGGATAAGGGTAACCATCTATGGTGGGATAAGGGTAACCATCTATGGTGGGATAAGGGTATTCATCAATGTTGGGATAAGGGTAACCATCTATGGTGGGATAAGGGTAACCATCTATGGTGGGATAAGGGTAACCATCTATGGTGGATAAGGGAACCTCATGTGGGATAAGAGGTAACCATCTATGGTGGGATAAGGGTAAACCATCTATGGTGGGATAAGGGTAACCATTAATGTGGGATAGGGTAACCATATGTGGGATAAGGGTAACATCAATGTGGGGGGATAAGGGTAACCATCATGGTGGGATAAGGGTAACCATCAAGGTTGGGATAAGGGTAACCATCAATGGTGGGATAAGAGTAACTATCTATGTTGGGATAAGGGTAACTATCTATGGTGGGATAAGGGTAACCATCTATGGTGGGATAAGGATAACCATCAATGATGGGATAAGGGTAAACATCTAAGGTGGGATAAGGTTAACCTTCATGGGTGGGATAAGGTAACATTCAATGATGGGATAATGGTAACCATCAATGGTGGGATAAGGGTAACCATCTATGGTGGGATAAGGGTAACCATCAATGGTTGGGATAAGGGTAACCATCAATGGTGGGATAAGGGTAAACTATCTATGGTGGGATAAGGGTAACTATCTATGGTGGGATAAGGGTAACCATCTATGGTGGGATAAGGATAACCATCAATGATGGGATAAGGGTAACCATCTATGGTGGGATTAAGGGCCCTTAGCACCGTGGGCTCAGGATCCCCTTCATGAGGCTCATGGTCCCCCTCACTGGGGGCTCAGGGTCACCCATCTCTTGGGGATCAGGGTCTCCTACGATGTGCAGGATCCGAGGGTATACCTGGAACCGGTGCCAGATCCAAGGTAACTTGCGACGCTCTGACTGGGTGTGACGCGACGCTTACCGGCGAGTGACCCTTAGACACGGGCTGGGGTCCTCACACGGGGGCGTTCTTTCCTATGGTGGGATCCTGGTACCCTTCCCTGCCTGGGCGATACGGGTCACCTCTCGGTGGCTGGGCCTTAGTCCCGGATCCCCACTATGGTCGGCTCCGGGTCCGCCTTGGGTAGCTCGGGGATCAGGGTTTCTATCATCACTTTGGAGGTGGTGAGTGCTCCGGGTCACTTACATAGCACATGACTATCTGGGCTAAGGTGTCACCCTTGCTCTAGGTTGGGCTCGGTGTCGGGTCCCAGTACTGCGAGCTCGGGGACGTAAAGTAGGCATCAGAGAGCCAGTACTCTGTGGTGGCTTCGGCTAACACACCACCGCAGACGAGTCTACCGGGGTACACCCTCGTATGGGGTGGGCCACGAAGGGTCGCCTACGACATTCAATGGTTTCTTAGGCTAGACGGTCGGCCTAAGTGGGTAAAACCCCTTCCCTGAGGGATATAGGTCCTCACTCCACAAATGTCGGGTTGCAGGATACGGAGTAACCCGATCGCTCGGAGGGGGTGGGTGTGTCATCAGGGATCTCCCATCTATTGTGTGGTCTTAAGGGTGTAGTTCATACCGCACATAGTTGGGGATAAGAGATACAGACCTTCATGGTGGCTAAGGTAACCTTCACAAATGATGGAAGATCATGTGGGTTAAGTTTTCATCTATGGGGGATAGGGTAACCATCACGTTGGGAGAAGGGTAACCATAAATGGTGTTGACATAAGGGATGATACTACCATAGTCTAATGAGGGACTAAGGGTAACTATCTAATGCCATGAGGTGTGTAGTTCGAGGTAACCATCTATGGTTGGGATAAGGATAACCATCAATGATGGATAGGGAATCCAGGCTATGGAGGGCTAAGGGTAACCTTCAATGATGGGATAAGGGGGTGTAACCATCTAGGTGGGATAAGGGTAACCTCAATGGATGGGATAAGGGTACCATCTTGTGGGGAATAAGGATAACCATCTCATGGTAGGATAAGGGTTAACTTCAATGGTGGGAAGGATAAGGGTAACCGTCATGGTGGGAGAGGGTACCTTGAATGATGGGGATAAGGGTAACCCATTCTTATGGTGGGATAGGGTAACTATCTATGGTGGGATTAGGGGAAGCATCTATGGTTGGGGAAGGATAAACCATCCATGATGTGATAAGGGTAAACATTATTGGTGGAAAAGGGTAACCTCTCAAGGGTGGGCTGAAGGGTAACATTCCAATGATGGGATAATGGTACTGATCATGGTGGGATAAGGGTAACCATCAATGTTGGGATAAGGGTAACCATCAATGGTGGGATAAGAGTAACTATCTATGTTGGGATAAGGGTAACTATCTATGGTGGGATAAGGTTAACCTTCAATGGTGGGATAAGGGTAACCTTCAATGATGGGATAAGGGTAACCATCTATGGTGATATAAGGGTAACTATCTATGGTGGGATAAGGGTAACCGTCTATGGTGGGATAAGGGTAACCTTGAATGATGGGATAAGGGTAACCATCTATGGTGGGATAAGGGTAACTATCTATGGTGGGATAAGGGTAACCATCTATGGTGGGATAAGGATAACATTCAATGATGGGATAATGGTAACTATCAATGGTGGAATAAGGGTAACCATCTATGGTGGGATAAGGGTAACCATCAATGGTGGGGCACGGGTAACTATCAATGGTGGGACCAGCATAACCATAGATGTGAAGACATGGGTAACCATCAGTGGTGGGACAAGCATAACCATTGATATTGAGACAAGGGTAACCTTCAATGGGGGGACATAGGAAGTAGAGATGGGATCTTGGTCCGGTTCCTAAATGGAACCCCTTGTTTCCTAAAACTGAACGTTCCGTACAAAATCGGGCAGATTGTTCTGGACTTCGAACATATTTTCGAGGGTTACAGAATCGGTTCAGTAACCCTCGAAAACATGTTCCGTGCCCTCAAAAGTAAGTTTTCTTTTCGGATTTTCAGCTTTTCCCGAGTTCCTTGGAAAAAATTTTTTTTTGGGAAAGAACTAGGATTCAATCAGGTTGAAAAGTGAATTAGTGGGACATTACATAATATCTATACGGAACAGGTTGGTAACTGACATCAGTGATGAATCTGTCAAACTGCAAATCAGAGAACTGTGATTTGATATTGATCTACATTGGCAGTAAAAACAGAACATTGCTTTATCAGATTGGAGTGTGGATGTGGGATTTCTGATATATTCAGCACATTATTAGATTTATTACTAACTAGATTTTGAAGGATAATTATTGTTCCCATTCTGGCAACGTAAGCTGACTCCTCCCTCTTTGCAGTCAATCATGGCTGTGACTGCTGACATCGCAACCAATGATTGACTGCTGTTTCTCCTGATGCCTTCACTGCACATGCTCAAGGTTATAAAAAGCTCTATGAGTCAAGGGTGAAGGCACATACCTTTTCTATAACAGAATAAAAATAATATGATTAGATATCTGGTTACAAATGCATGTAATAAACTGGTAAAAATAGCAGTTTGGGTTGCGGGCAGATAACCATTGATTTTGTTTTATGGGTGGACATGTACTTTAAGGTAAGTGGCCTCATTGGTGTTGACCCTTTAAAACACTCACTATTTCATTCATGGTTTTCAATAATAACTACACCAGGGGGGTAAACCATTACAGGATGTATAGCTGTATATAGACTGAATGATATTATATAGATATGAATTAGATGTAGAGTGTATATAGATATGAATCGCTGCTATAATGTATATAGATATGAAATGATGTATAGATGTATATAAGATATGAATAGCTGTATATATGTATATAGATCTGACTAGCTTATATTAGTATATCGATATTGAATAGATGTATAGCTTGTAATAGATATTGAATAGCTGTATATACTGTATATAGAATATAAATGCTGTTATAGATGTATATAGGATATGAAAGATGTAATAGATGTCATATAGATATGAATAGCTGTATATTGTATATAGATAGAATAGATGTATAGATGTATATAGAATGAATAGCTGTATATAGTATATAGATATAAATAGCTGTATAGATGTATATAGATAGGAATGAATGTAAGATGTATATAGATGAATAATTGTATATTGTATTAGTATATGGAATAGCTGTAAGATGTATATAGATATATGAATAGCTGTATAGATGTATATAATATGAATAGATGTATATATGTTATTAAATATGAATAGCTGTTATAGAGGTATATAGATAGAAAATAGAGGTAGAGAGATACAGATATGAATACGCTGTTATAATGTATATGGATATGAATAGATGTATAGATGTAAGCATTATGAATAGCTGATATAGTATTATAGAATATAGCGATATTGATAATAGAATAGATGTATAGTACTATATAGATAATAGCTGTGTATATGATATATAAGTCATTTGATAGATGTATTATAGATATGAATAGATGTTTTAGATGATTATAGGATAGAATGCGTAGTATGTATATGGTTATATGTAATAGATTGAATGATATATGGATATAGAGGTATTGATCTATAGGATATGATAGCTTTGGTAAGATGTATATGATATGAATATGTGTATAGATGATATATATGAAGATGTGATGATATAATAGATATAGGTATAGTATATAGTATGAATAGCTTGATAGATGAAAATATGAATAGAGTATAAGAATGATTATGATAGATGTAATATAGATAAATATGAGCGTAAGATGATATATTTATAGGTAAGATATCAGAATATGAAGCTTAGTGTATAGATGTATATGAATGAATAATTTGCAGGATGTATAATGGATATGAGATACTTGAAGAGTATGCTTGTATAGATGTTGATATAGGATATGAAACGTATCAGTTCTTGATAGATGTATAATTATGATTATGAATGAGTGTATAGATGTATTGATATGAATAGCTGTATAGATGTATATGAATAGAATAGATGTATAGATGTGTATATGGATCTGAATAGCTGTAAAGATGTATGGATGATAGATTATGATAGTAGGATATGATATATAAGATATGGTATGAATAGCGTATTAGATTATATAGATATGAATAGCTGTATAGATGTATATAGATAATGAATAGGGTATATAGATATGTCATAGAGTATAGATGTATATAGATATTGAATAGATTGTATAGTGTATATAGATTGTATAGATGTATATAGATATGATAGCTGTATATGATGTATATAGATATGAATAGAGATGATATATGATAGATGTATATAGATATGAATAAGCTGTATAGATGTATATAGATATGAATAGATGTATAGATATATATAGATATGAATAGATTGTATATAGATATGAATAGATGTATAGAGTATATAGATATGATAGATGATATGATGTATTAGATAGAATAGATGATAGATGTAATATAGATGATAATGTATATATGTATATGTAGATATGAATAGATGTACTATAGGTTATAGATATGAATAGCTTATAGATGTATATGATATGAATCGATGTATAGGGTATAGGGATATGAATAGCTTGTATAGATGTTAGTATGAATTAGATGTATATATGATATGAATAGATGTATATGTAATAGATATGAATAGGGTCTAGAGTATATGGATATGAATAGATGTATAGATGTATACTAGATTGAATAGTATGTAGAGGTTATGGATATGAATCGATGTATATATGATATGGATATGAATAGAGTATGATTATATGGAATGAATAGTGTATAGTGTATAGGATATGAAAGTGTATAGATGTATATTGATATGAAAGCTGTATAGATGTATATGGATATGAATACATGTATAGATGTATGATAGATAGGTATAGTGATTATGATGAATAGCTGTATATACGTATATGGATATGAATAGATGTATAGATGTATATGGATATGAATAGATGTATATAGATATGAATAGATGTATAGATGTATATGGATATGAATAGATGTATAGATGTATATGGATATGAATAGCTGTATAGATGTATATGGATATGAATAGATGTAGAGATGTATATGGATATTGAATAGGATAGAGTATGGATATGAATTATGTAAGATGTATATAGGATATGAATACTGTATAGAGTAATGATATGAATGCTGTATAGATGTATATGGATATGAATAGAGTATATGATGTATATGGATATGACAGCTGTATGTGTAAAGATGTTAGATGGATATGAATAGATGTATAGATGTATATGGATATGAATAGATGTATAGATGTATATAGATATGAATAGCTGTATAGATGTATATAGATATGAATAGATATGTATAGATGTATATAGATATGAATAGATGTATATAGTATGAATAGCTGTAAGATGGTATATAGTAGATATAGCTTATAGATGTTATAGCTTGAATAGATTGTATATAGATATGAATAGCTGATAGATGTATATAGATAGAATAGTGTATAGATGTGTATGATACTGTATAGTGTATTAGATATGAAAGATGTATATATATAATAGATATAGAGTATATAGATATGAATAGATGTATAGTGTATATGGATATGAATGAATGTATAGATGTATATAGATATGAAAGATGTTATAGATGTATATAGATGATGAATAAGTATATGTTATTATATATGGATATGAATTATGATGTAATATGTATATAGATATGAATAGCTGTATAGATTATATGATATGAATAGATGTATAGATGCTATAGATATGATAGCTGTTATAGAGTATATGTGATAGGATAGATCTGATATAGAATGATTATATAATATGTATAGATGTAAGATAGGATGATATAGAGATATGTAGATGAGATAGTATAGATGTTATATAGATATGACTAGTATGTATAGATGTATATGGAATGATAATGATGTATAGAGTATAGGTGATCAAGAATAGCCTTGTATAGATGTATATGGATATGAATAGATGTGTATAGATGATATATGATGAATAGCTGGATAGATGTATATGGATATGAATAGATGTTAGATGTATATGGATATGAATAGTGTGTATAGATGTGATTAGATAGCTGTATATAGTATATGGATATGAATAGATGTAAGATGTTAGATATGGATCTGATATAGATGTATAGATGTATATGGATATAGAATAGTGTATAGATGTATATGGAATGTAATAGCTGAATATGGATATGATTTGATGATGTATAGATGTATATGGGATCTGAATAGATGTATAGATGTATATAGATATGAATAGCGGTTATAGATGTATATGGATATGAATAGATTGTATATAGTGATATGGATATGAATAGTGTTATAGATGTATATGGGATATGAATAGCTGTATATAGATGTATATGATATAAATAGTGTATATGAGTAAGGATATGAATAGCTGTTATGTATATGATTGAATAGCATGTATTATAGGATTGTATATGATGATGAATAGATGTATAGATGTATATGGATTGATAGATGTATATAAGATGTATATGGATATGAATAGCTAGTAGAGATGTATAGGTATGAATAGCGTATAGATGTATATGGATATGAATAGCTGTATAGATGTATATGTATGAATAGATGTATAGATGTATAGGATTGAAATAGAGTATAGATTATAGATGTATATGGATATGAATAGATGTATAGACTGAATCGTGGATATAATAAGCATGTATAGATGTATATGGATATGAATAGAGTATAAGATTTATAGGATATGAATAGAGTAATAGATGTATATGGATATGAATAGCTGTATTAGATGTATATAGATATGAATAGATGTTATAGATGTATATTTGAATAGCTGATTAGATGTATATGGATTTATGATAGTAGTGGTATAGAGTATAGGATAGAATAGATGTATAATGTATATAGATATGAATAGCTTTGTTATATATATGATAGATGGATGATGAATAGCATGATATAGAATGTATATGGATATGATAGAATGTATAGTGTATATATTGGATATGAATAGATGTATAGATGTATATGGATATGAATAGCTGTATAGATGTATATGGTATGAATAGCGTATAGAATGTTATATGATATGAATAGACTGTATAGATGGTTATGGATATGATAGATGATAGATGTATATGTGGATATGAATAGATGTATAGATGTATATGGATATGAATAGATGTATAGATGTATATAGATATGAATAGCTGTATAGATGTATATAGATATGAATAGATGTATAGATGTATATGGATATGAATTAGATGTATAGATGTATATAGATATGAATAGATGTATAGATGTATATGGATATGAATAGATGTATAGATTGTATATGGTGGATATGAATAGATTGTATGAGATATGGATATGAATAGTTGTTAGATGTATATGGATATGAATAGATGTATATGATGATATAGATATGAATAGCTGTATAGATGTATATGGATATGAATAGATGGATATAGCTGATGTATAGATATGAATAGATGTATAGATGTATATGGTAGATTGAATGATGTATATGCATGTATAGGATATGAATAGCTGTTAGTTATGTATACTAGGATATGAATAGCTGTATAATGTATATGGATATGAATAGTGTATAGATGTATATGGATATGAATAGATGTATATATGTATATGGATATGAATAATAGCTGTATAGATGTATATGGATATGAATAGATGTGTATAGATGTATATGGATATGAATAGCTGTATAGATAGTATAGGATATGAATAGCTGTATAGATGTATATGGATATGAATAGAGTATAGTGTATTAGTTATGAATAGAGTATAGATGTATAGATATGAATAGACTGTATAGTATGTATTATGAGATATGAATAGATGTATAGATGTATATAGATATGAATAGATGTATAGATGTATATAGATATAGATTGAAAAATAGATGTATATTAGATATTGAATAGAGTATAGATGGATATAGATATGAATAGATGTATAGATGTATATGGATATGAATAGGATAGTGATATGGCATGAAGATGTATAGATGTATATAGATTGAATAGATGTATAGATGTATATGTATATAGATATAGAATTAGGTAGTATATATGATATGAGATGAATAGAGTATAGATGTATATGGATATGATAGATGTATAGATGTATATAATATGAATAGATGTATAGATGTATTAGTAGATAGTGTATTAGATGTATATGGATATGAATAGCTGTATAGATGTATATAGAATGAATAGATGTATAATGTATAGGATATGAATAGATGTATATAGATGTTAGATATGAATAGAGGTATAGATGTATATGGATATGAATAGATGATATAGATGTATAATAGATATGAATAGATGTATAGATGTTATATAGATATGAATAGATGTATATAGATATGATAGTAGATGTAATAGTGTATAGTGTATATATAGAATGAAGAGATGTAAGATGTATATAGATATGAATAGCTGTATATGAGTGATTATAGATATGAATAGATGTATATATGTATATAGAGTGAATAGCTGTATAGATTGTATATGATAGAATGTGTATATAGATATGAATAGATGTATAGATGTATTATATAGCATAGATGGTAGATGATGTATATAGATAGAGATGTATAGATGTATATGAGATATGAATAGATAGATGTATATAGATGATAGTATAGATGATGAATAGATGTATAGATTGTAATAGATATGAATAGATGATATAAGATGGTATATTAGATATGAATAGATGTATAGATGTATATAGATATGATAGTGATAGATGTATATAGTTATGAATAGCTGTATAGATGTATATAGATATTGATAGTGTATAGATTGTATATAGATATGAATAGATGTATTAGATGTATATAGGATATGAATAGCTGTATGATGTATATAGTATGAATAGATGTATAGATGTATATGGATAGAATAGCTGTATAGATGATATTAGATATGAATAATGTATATGGATATGAATAGATGTATAGTGTTATAGATATGATATATGGATATGTATTGATAGAATAGATGTATGATGTATATGATATGAATAGATGTATAGATGTATATGAATGAATAGATGATATAGATGTATAGATATGAATAGATGTAGATAGATGTATAGATAGGTATAGATGATGTAGACTGAATAGATGAGTATGATTGAAGTGTATAGTGTTATAGATATGAAAGATGTTAGTTGTATTAGATGATATGAATAGATGATATAGAGATGATAGGATGTAAGGATATGATATATAGATATGAATATGTATAGTTATGTATTATAGATATGAATAGAGTATAGATGTATATGGATATGAATAGATGTATAGATGTATATAGATATGAATAGATGTATAGATGTATATAGATATGAATAGCTTATAGAGTATATAGATATGAATAGATGTATAGATGTATATGGATAGGATAAGATGTAAGATTAGATAGATAGATAGATGTAATATGTATATAGATAGAATAGATGATATAATGATATAGATATGAATAGTGTATAGATGTATATAGATATGAATAGGTATAGTAGTATATAGTGATAGATATAATAGCTGTATAGATGTATTAGATGATGAATAGATGTATATATGATATATGAGATATGAGATACGATGTATGATGTATATAGGTATGAATGTGATATATGTATATAGATATGAATAGATGTATAGATGTATATAGATATGAATAGATTTATAGAGGTATATGGATTGAATAGATGTATATAGTATAGGATATTAAATAGTGTATAGATGTAATAGATATGATAGCGTGATATTATAGATGTGAATAGATGTATAGATGTATATGGATAGAATAGATGTATATAGGATATGATATGAATAAGATGTATATGTACTGATATGAATAGCTGTATAGTGTATATAGAATGAATAGATGTATAGATGTATATAGATATGAATAGCTGTATAGATGGATAGATATGAATAGAGGTATTATGTGTATTATAGATAGAATAGATGTATAGAGTTATGGATAGTAGGATAGATGTATATAGATATGATAGATGGTATAGATGTATGTATATAGGATATGAATAGATGTATATAATGTTATAGATATGAATAGATGTATAGATGTATATAGGTATGAATAGATGTATATAATATATAGATATGAATAGATGTATAGGTATATAGATATGAATAGTATGATTATAGATGTATATGGATATGAATAGATGTATATGTATATGGATAAATAGATGTATAGATGTATTAGATAGAATAGCTGATTAGGTATATAATATGAATAGAGTATAGATGTATATAGATATGAATAGATGTGATATAGTATATAGATATGAATAGATTGTTATAGGTATATTAGATTGAATAGCTGTATAGATGTATATAGATATGAATAGATGTATAGATGATATATAATGATAGATGTATATAGATGTATATAGATATGAATAGATGTATAGATGTATATAGATATGAATAAGATGTATGTATATAGATATGAATAGAGTATTAGTGTATGTATAGAGATAGGAATAGATGTATAGTATGTTATTAGATATGAATAGCTGTATAGATGATATAGATATGAATAGATGTTATAGAGTATATGGATATGAATAGGTATATATGTATATATATATGATAGTGATAGATTGTATATAGAGATGAATAAGGTATATAGATATGAAAAGATGTATAGATTTATAGATATGAATAGATGTATACATGTATAAAAATATGAATAGATGTATAGATGTATATAGATATGAATAGATGATATGGATGATATAGATATGAATAGATGTATAGATGATATATAGAATGATGTATAGATGTATATAGATATGAATAGATGTATACGATGTATAGAGATATGAATAGATGTATATAATATGAATAGATTTAGATGTATATAGATATGAATGATGTTATAGATTATGAATAGATGTATATATGGTATATAGATATGAATAGATGTATAGATGTATATAGATATGAATAGATGTATATATGTATATGATATGATGATAAGTATGATATATAGATGATTAATAGTTTATAGATATATGTATATAGATATGATGATGTTAGAGGTATATAGGATATGAATAGAGTTATATGTATTAGATATGAATAAGTAATGTATATGATATGAATAGTGTGATGTATATAGATATGATGATGTATAGATGTATATAGATATGAATAGAGTGTATAGAGTATATAGATATGAATAGATGTATATAGATATATAGATATAGATATGAATAGTATGTATATATAGATATATGAATAGAATATGTATAGATATGTATATAGATATGGAATAGATGTATAGATGTATATAGATATGAATAGTGTATAGATGTATATAGATATGAATAGAGTATAGTGTATATAGATGATAGATGTATAGATATGAATAGATGTATTATATGTAGATAGATATGAATAGAGTATAGTATGTAATAGATTATGAATGATGGATAGATGTGATTAGATATGATATAGAGGTATGAATGTTATAGATATGAATAGCTGGTATAGAATGATATAGATATGAATAGATGTATAGATGTATATAGAGTATGAATAGTGTATAGATGTGTATAGATTATGAATAGATGTATATATGTATATAGATATGAATAGATGTATATATTATATATTAGATAATGAATAGAGTAGATGTGTATATAGATAGATAGATGTATATAGATTAGATATGAATAGTGTATAGATGTATATAGATAGAATAGATGTATAGATGTATATAGATATGATAGATGTATATAGAATGAATAGATGTATAGATGTATATAGATATGAATAGATGTAGGATAGATATGAATAGAGTATAGATGTATATGGATATGATAGATGTTAGATGTATATAGATATGAATAGATGTATATAGATGAATAGATGTATAGATGTATATAGATATAATGATGTATATAGATATGAATAGCTGTATAGATGTATATAGATATGAATAGCTGTATAGATGTATATAGATATGAATAGATGTATATAGATATGAATAGATGTATATATGTATATAGATATGAATAGCTGTATATATGTATATAGATATGAATAGATGTATAGATGTATATAGATATGAATAGCTGTATAGAGAATAGATATGAATAGTGTATAGAGTCTAGATATGAAATAGATGTATAGATTGATATAGTATGTAAATAGCTGTATAGATGTATATAGATATGAATAGATGTATATATGTATATAGATATGAATAGATGATATGATATATATATAGTATGAATAGATGAATAGATGTGTATAGTATGAATAGATGTATAGATGATATAGATATGAAAGATGTATAGATGTATATAGTATGAATAGATGTATAGATGTATTATAGATATGAATGATGATATAGATTGTATAGATTGAATAGATGTATATATGTATATGAGATATGAATAGATGTATAGATGTATATAGATATGAATAGATGTATAGATGTATATAGATATATGAAATAGATGTATAGAGATATGAATAGAGTATAGATGTATAGAGTATGATTAGATGTATATGATATGATAGATTGTATAGATGTATATAGATACAGTATGTATATTTATGATTGTCATTTGGACCATTTGTACTATTCCTGTGTTTATTTATAGATTTAGGACTGTATCTACACAAATAGAGTACAACCTGTGAAACACAAAATAGAATACTAGTGACGTCCAATTCAATAGAATTGCTTACGTATATATTCCACTGTGATGTGCTTTAAAGACCTTCTCTATGGGTAAAGAAAGCAATGAATGAAATAATTGTTTCCATTGTATTCCTAGTTACCTGTATAGTGACATTACAAAGTACAATAACTCTGCGCCCTTCTGCTAATCCTCCAATAATAGGGAATAGAAATTGTTATGTTTAAAAAGAAATCTAAAGGTTAATGGAAGAAAATCTCTGATAATTGATAAAAAGTAATTTTGGTAAATCAATAGTCTATTTACTATAGGGGCCCTAGATATACAGTGGATAACAGCTGTTGTGGGGCGTGTTACAATCTACTTATACAGCGCCTACTGGAATATAGATACATTCATTGCCACCTAAAAGATTGCTGCAATGATCTAGTGTCCTTTTTATAGGGAGGATTACGGGGTTTGCTGCCATACTGCATGAATGTATATTTTATAATACTGTAAGTATTAAAAAAATTGCCCATTTTTTTGGGAACCGGATTCAAGGTGAGGCCACACTGCCAAGCACAGGAATCGCAAACAAAATCGCAAGTGTTATGGCACGCGATTGTGTGCGGGATTCTTGGGCTTTTGCGTTTTCGCCATTTTGCGTTATGAAAAGCATCTTTTCACCGCACCTAAATGGTGAACGCAGCGTTACCAAAACACGAATGGACACGCAATCGCATGCGCATCGGAAATTGCGGGAATTTTTGCGTTCCCGTGATTCCATAGCGAAAATCGCAGGCTCAAACGCGAGTGCGAAACGCGTGCGCAAACGCGCGAAAAACATGCTAGTGTGGCCTAGCCCTCAAGAATAATATATCCAGTGTCGTTTTTCGGCATATTTACAATTTCTATAAATACCCGGATTCCCTGCAAGAATCTGATCATCATCAGAGAGAGAGAGAGAGAGAGATCTATATATCTTTATAGATGTTAGAGAGAGAGAGAGGAGAGAGGGAGAGGGAGAGAGAGGAGGAGAGAGAGAGAGAGAGAGAGAGAGAGAGATCTATATATCTATATAGCTGTATAGAGAGAGAGGGAGAGGAGGGAGGAGAGAGAGAGAGAGGAGGAGAGGAGGAGGAGAGAGAGAGAGAGCGACGAGAGGAGGAGGAGAGAGGACGAGGAGAGAGAGAGAGGAGAGAGGAGAGAGGAGAGGAGGGAGAGAGAGAGTCAGGAGAGGAGAGAGAGGAGAGCGGAGGATCTATTATATATATTGTATAGAGAGAGAGAGAGAGAGAGAGAGAGGAGAGAGAAGATGCAGAGAGAGATCAAGAGGAGAGGAGATGAGGAGAGGATGGAGAGATGGAGAGAGAGAGAGATCTATATATCTCTATAGATGTATATAGAGAGAGAGAGGAGAGGAGAGAGAGTGATTCTATATAGATGTATAGGAGAGAGAGAGAGAGGAGAGAGATATATCTATATAGTGTTATAGAGAGAGAGAGAGATATCTATATAGAGTTATAAGAGACGAGGAGAGAGAAAGAGAGAGAGAGATATCTATATAGAGTATATAGAGAGAGAGAGAGATATTATATTAGATGTATAGAGAGAGAGAGAGAGATCTATACTATATAGATGTTATAGAGAGAGAGAGAGAGATCTATAATCTTATAGATGTATAGATATATATATATATATATATATATATATATATCTATATGATGTATAGAGAGAGAGAGAGATCTATATATCTATATAGAGGTATATTAGAGAGAAAAGAGGAGAGAGAGAGATTATATATCTATTAGATGTATAGAGAGAGGAGAGAGAGAGAGATCTATATATCTATATAGATTATAGAGAGAGAGAGAGAGAGAGAGATCTATATAGATGTATAGAGAGAGAGAGAGAGAGAGAGATCTATATATCTATATAGATGTATAGAGAGAGAGAGAGAGAGAGATCTATATATCTATATAGATGTATAGAGAGAGAGAGAGAGAGAGAGAGATATATATAGATGTTATAGAGACGAGCGAGAGAGAGAGAGATCTATATATCTATATAGATGTATAGAGGAGAGAGAGAGAGAGATTCTAATATCTATATAGAGTATAGAGAGGAGAGAGAGGAGGAGAGAGGAGAGGAGGAGGAGGGAGAGAGAGAGGAGAGAGAGATGAGAGTATATCTATAGAGATAGAGGAGAGAGAGAGAGAGAGGGAGATCATTATATCTATATAGATGTAATAGAGAGAGCAGAGAGAGAGAGAGAGAGAGAGGGAGATCTATATATCTATATAGATGTATAAAGAGAGAGAGAGAGAGAGATCTAGAGATCTAGCACCTGTTATGTTAACGGGCTTAGCCGGCTAGTACTTTATATATTCGGGACTGTGTGTAGCCTGAAAAATGGTAGTGAGAATCTTATGGGAACACACCATACAATATTTCTGGGAGACCGACTATTATTACAGTGTATTGATCTCACATGTCCGTTCATGCGGATTGGACGGGTCTGTTGGTAAATAACGGCCTATCAGGCAGATTCAATAAGGCCATGGATATTTTGCTTGCTAGTGATGAATGGTCGGTAGGTACAAAAATCGTTCCCAGCTTTATTGGCTCAAAGATTCTGTCTATCATTATTTAAGGATCTTTACTGTGCGCATCCAGCTTTAGGGTTAAAGTTAGGGACTGCCCTGCAGATTCCAGGACTGTTCGGGACCCAGGGCCCCTTCGCTGGTAGTTTCGTAATTTATTACACTATCATTATAGCTATAATCCTCCCATTGACTACAATATGTTCCCCCAAACTGCCAGGGTTTTAAAAAGATTCTTTCCATCCCTCTGTAAAGATAAGGTCAGTGTTTGGTTAATTATATAACGACGCGGTTGTACCGTTCTGATAATGATCTTTTACGGCAGCGAGTTATTTTAACGGCCTCATTGTAATAAAACGACTGTTGCGGCAAAAGGATCAATATCAGGAGATTCTGGTGGATCGGTTATAAATACTGTTTCTCTTTTAAATGAACTTGCCCTTTGATATTGATCCATTAGGGTGGTTTGAACTCCTGGTTAGACACGTCTCCCCCCATTGACAGACAGACACATGATTTAAACCTAAATTTATCCTGGTCCACTGCAGGACAGTGTGGGGATTATAGAGTTAATTGTGTTCTATTTACTGACCAAACACAAACAATCCCCAGGTGTTAATCTAACGCCTGAAGCTATTTTCCCTAGAAGACAATCTTCCTTTCTGCTCAAACAGCAATTAAATAGGAATATCTGTTCTATTGGGTCGTTTATCTGTCACTGTGAATTGCTGCAGGTCTGCAGTAACCCCACAGCAGAGCGCGGCAATATAATAACCCCCACAGTACTGGACTGGATTTCTGTAAACTCAGAGCCCTGTGCCTCGCAACCAGACCCCAGAGAGTTAACGCTCTGAAATAATATATATTTTAACTCCTTCCTCACTGACGTCCATTTCTCTGTGTAGATTAGGGATGGAGGTGGGTGAGGGACGACTAGCAGATAACCGATCGACTACTGCCGTGGGTCAGGGTGGCCAGCTGGAAATATCTGATGGTGTAGGGTGGTCCAGCCGGACCGAGCTGGTCGCCCGCTCGTCCAGATACGGGCGACCAAGCTCGGTCGCAGCTGGCCGCCCTACACCATCAGATATTTCCGGCTGGCCAACTGACCCACGGCACTATCGATCAGCCAGTCGGTAATATCTGTTGGTGTGTACCCAGCCCAACAATCGGGTCTGTTGGTAAATCACGGGCCATCCCTATGAGGCCGCACAATCAGCAACTATTGCCATGATCGACAGTCATTTGCTCGTCGCTCGGTCAGGACAAATAAAAGCCCCGTGTGTTCCCAGCCTAAGGCTGCGGCAATACTACAGCGAGCGTGAAATGTTGCGCTGTAATTTTACCAATATTCCGTTATCAGATCACATGTGATCACAGCGCACACAGTGCGGCCACACCTTGCGTGCGTTTCTCATGCGCTACTCACAAACCACGTTCGTAAGCATGTGAGAAAAACCAGAAGAGCAGCTTCCATTCAGAGAGGTCGTCAGATTAATCGTTAAAGAGAAAGATAAACAGCTCTGGACTTGTTAATCCAACTGGAAAGGGTTAATTGGAGGGGGGGGGGGTTGGGACAGGAGCAGCTGCTTCGATTTCTATAATTGTATAATGACAGCTTGCGATGGGTTAATATCGCAGATCCAGGGTTGCTGGTATTGGTATTAGTGGGAATCCTCCCACATCAATACTGAACATTTAGCCAACATTTTACCATTTAGGTCACGTCATAGAAAACCACCCACAAGCAGTTAGAATTCATCGTGCTGTGAACCGATAGATAGATCTGGAACTTGGGGGTTAATCTTGCTGTAAGGGTCTGACTAAGAGGGAGTTAATGACTCAGCAGGGGAATGATGGGAAGTGTCCATAGGGGTGAATCCAGCTGGTTTAGAGGGTTAGATTGTACCTAAGGTGCACCAATGTCGCACCTTGTTCTGTGTTTGTGTTCCTGCGATTTCTATTTTAACCCAAATGCATGCACAATGACAAAAAAGTGTTAGTGTCGCCTAGCCATAAATGTAAAATTCCACCTCTCCCAGTCCACCAGGCTGTTTTTAAACTGCAACTCTCACCTATCAACTCTACAATATTTGTGTTTAATAAGGATTCTTGTCCAGGTACCGGTTAAAAAACCAATGAGTCCCAGTGCTAGTATCCCACCATAGAGGTGCACACAGGACCGTACGGAAAATGGCGAATGTCCGATTTAACCAACGATTGCTCCGTGTATTGGCAATTGGTTGGCCGAAACAGATGTACAGTTGTGTAATTTATGATCTGCTTTATGACAAGCCCAGACCGAACACCTGTTTTATCTGGTAAAGCGGCCATACATGGAACACATGTAATCCACATGGTGCACTGTGGGTCGGCCCCCTCGATCACACATGTGTATGAACCTAAAGGACTTGTACATATGAATAATTGTGTGGACGAGGCCAGATGCACAAGAGAACACATACACATAGATTGTAAGCTCTACGGGCCAGGAACCTCATTACCTCTTGGTAAAGCCCTAGCACTTCTATTTTATAAGTTATGTACTGAACTATCTGTGTATTTATCCCCCTTGTATGACTTTATTGTATTTTATTACTGTACAGTGCTGCGTCCCCAAGTGGGATATATAAATAAACTATATAAATAAACTATACATACACATTCAATACTCAGTGACTTCTTCATTGGCTCCAAAAGGTTTGATCCACATTCAGAGCGGACGATTGGCAGAAGCCGGGCAGCCTGCTTTGTACTAATTCTCCAAAATTAAATGACTGATTGAAAATCCACCAATCAACTCAGAGCAAGGCCACAGAATTTACAAGGAATTATTAGATATCCGGCAACTACACATTCATGAGGTCTGATCTCCCCAATGTGCCGATCTCCCCAACGGAAGGGTCCCACCCCATATTCCTGTTTTGTACATTTTGGAATCTTTTGGGATTTTGTTTCACTTTTTCTTGGCAATAGCTTTACCACACTCACATTTTGCTTGGCTTATTGCCTTGTCACATGATTTATTTTGCCTCCTTATACCTAATAATAATTCAGGAGACCCTTAATACACTTTCTTGCCAATGTCCCCAGCACTAGCCTGTTAATCACCCCACAGAGGGTTTGGTTTGTTGGGTTTGGAATAGAGAGAGGAATAGTTAATTACAACCTTCCTTTATTCTGCGTACGTTAATTTCGCCACACAGATTCCCATAACCTGTTTGGTTTGTGTTTGTCTAATATGTGATTTTTGTTTCCCCCTTCATACTGGTCCATTAGATAACCCGCAGTCACCACGACGATTTAACAACTGATGATTGTTGGGTATTGTACATCATTACTGCACCAACCACAGAGACCCCCAAACCTCACAGGGGACCCTTGACTGAATATAATCTCAGCTTTGGAAAGGAACATCCAGAATGGAAAGATCCCAATTTTATTTCTTTATTTTTTTACTCCAAATCAGAGGCTCCATGTTCATGAGCTCGCCTGTGTAGGCCCGGAATAAATCTATTTTTAATAATGGAGGGAAGTCGTTTTGGGTTGAAACAATCTATAGCGATGATAGGGAGGGAAGACGAGCCAAGGTTTGGTTTTGTACAAACAATCTGTTCTTCCCTAATGATCTTGGCCTGGATTTTATATAAGAAACCAACACAGGGCACTTTCATAGATAGCATATAATACAGTTATATTAAATGAATATAGATCAGTATAATATATACATTAGAATATAGATACAGTATAATATATACATTAGAATATAGAGCAGTACTAATATATAAATTAGAATATAATACAGTATAATAAAAATAGAATATAGATACCGTATAATATATAATAAATAGAGATACAGTATTATATAATTAGAATATGATACAATTAGAATATATTAGAATATAGATTGAATATAGAGACAGTATAGATATATACATTAGAATATAGATACAGTAGAATATATAAATAGAATATAGATACAGTAGAATATATAAATTAGAATATAGATACAGTAGAATATATACATTAATATATATAAACATAATATATAAATGAATATAGATCAGTAGAATATAACAATAATATCAGATCCAGTATAATATATAAATAGAATATAGATACAGTATAATATTAAATAAATATAAGATATATATATTATATATACAGTATAATTATAATAGAATAGATACAGTATAATATATAAATTAGAATATAGATACAGTATATATATAAAAGAATATAGATACAGTATAATATATAAATATGAATATAGATAACAGTATAATTATATAGAATATAATCAGTATATCTATACATATAGAAATATAGATACAGTAGAATATATAAAAATAGATTAAATAGAAAACAGATACAGAATAATACATAGTAATTAGATAACGAACATATAATAATAAATAAGAATATATAACGTATAATATTAAATAGAATTACTACAGTATATATTAAATATAAAATATAGATACAGTATAATATATACAATAAAGAATATAGATACAGTTAATATATAAATAAATATAGATCGATAATAATATCATAGAATATCAGATAAGTACATAAAAAAAATAAAGATAAATATAGATATAGATACCAGTATAATATATAATTAGAAATATCGATACACATATATATATAGACTATAGATACCAGTATAATTATAAATAGATAATATATACAGTAAGATAATAACAATAGAATCTGATACAGTAGAATATATACATTAGCAATATATACAGATATATATAAATTAGAATATAGATCAGTAAATATATAATTATGAATATAGTACAGATAGCATAATATATAAATTAGAAATATAGATCAGTATAATATATAAATAGAATATAGATACAGTTAATATAAATAAAAATATAGATACGTATAATATATAATTAGAATATACAGTCATACATATAATAACTATAAAAGAACAAAATTAAAAAATAGAATTATAGATAGAACAGTAAATATATAAATTAGAATTAGATACAGTAAATATATAAATAGAATTATTATACAGTATAATATCTAAATAACTATAGATACAGTAGAATATATACATAGAATATAGATCGTATAATATAAAATACAATAGAATTAATACAGTAGAATATAATTAGAATATATACGTAATATATAATTAAGATATAATAATATATATATAATAAATATGATACAGTATAATATATAAATAGAATATAGATACAGTATAATATATCATAGAAATATAATACAGTATATATATACAATTAGATACTATATTGATAAGACATAGAATATATAAATAGAATATAGATTACAGTAATATATAAATTAGAATATAGATACAGTAGAAATATAAACTTAGAATAATAGAATACAGTATAATATATAAATAGATATATAGATCCAGTATAAAATATAATAGATATAGATACAGTATAATATATACATTAGAATATAGATACAGTATAAATATAAATAGATAAATAGATAATATACATAAATATAAATAGAATATAGATAAGTAGTATATTACATTATGTACATATGATACGTATGAATATATAAATATAGAATTAGATACAGTATAATATATACAATTAGATATAGATACAGTATAATATATAAATTAGAATATAGATACAGTATAATATAACATTAGAATATAGATACAGTAAATAATATAATAATTAGAATTATAGCTACAGTATCAATACTCAATAGAATATGATACAGTATAATATATACATAGAAGATAGATACGGAATATATAATTAGATATAGATACGTATAATATATAAATAGAAAATAATATAAACAGTAGATATTAAATGAATATAGAACATAGAATAATAAGAGATATAGATACAGTAGAATATATAATTAGATATAGATACAGTAGAATATATAAATTATAATTAGATACAGTATAATATATAAATTAGAATATAGATAATAGACTATATAAAAGTGAATATAGATACGTATAATTCTATAATAGAATATAGATATACAGTAGAATTATAATTAGAATATAGATACGTCTATATAAAATTAGAATATAGAACAGTAAATATATAAATTAGAATATAGATAAGAGTAATCATATATAAATTAGAATATATACAGTATAAGATATATTTATAAATTAGAATATAGATACAGTATAAATATATCAATTAGAATAGATAAAGTAGAATATATAAATTAGAATATATAGTAATATAATATAGAATAATATAGATACAGTAATATATATACATTAGAATTATTAGATACAGTATAATATTAATTAGAATATAAGATACCGTATAATAGTATACATTAGAATATAGATACAGTAGAATATATAACTAGAATATAGATACAGTATAATATAAAACAATAAATAGAATATAGTATACAGATATATAGCTAAATTAAATATATAACATTAGAATATTAGAGAATAAGAGTATCAATATATACATATAATATAGATACAAGATCATCAATATATATAAATTAGAATATAGATACAGTATAAATATATACTTAGACTATATAGATAAATAAAAATTAATATAGATACAGTATAATATATACACTTAAATATAGATAACGTAGAATATAAATGAGAATATAGATACAGTATAATATATACTTGAGAAATATAGATTTTGTCACGTTTTCCTTATGTGTACAGTTTATTCTTGGAATATGATCGCTTTTTGTTGTCGTAGAAGTAGCTGGTATGATAGAGTGTTTTTTGTAGTCTTAGATACGTTTATATTTTTCGGTTTAATGACATGATCGATCGATATTTGGTTAATACGTTGATTTTTTAAAGACACATACTACGCATCACAGTATCCTCTCTCCCTAGCACTTCGATCGTTTTATCCTATGTTACTACTTATCCTTTCAGTATCTGTTCTTGATACTAGATACAGTACTACTCTCACATTCGACATACTAGCTACCTACGTAGACTATATTAAATAGAATATAGATCATATAACCTTATACTAGCATATAATACAAGTAGCATACTATATACTTAGAATACTAATGACAGTATGAATATATAAATAGAATCTAGAATCAGTTATAATATAATAGACATATTATATCTATCCAGTATAATATATAAAAGAATATAGAGATACAGTAGAAATATATTAATTAGAATATAGATACAGTAGAAGAGATATAATAGAATATAGATACAGTAGATATTAATGCAGAAATATAGATAAATGTACGAATATATAAATTAGAAAATAGATACAGTATATATTAATTAGAATATAGATATACAGTAGAAGATATAAATTAGAATATAGATACAGTATAATAATAAATTAGAATATAGATACGTAGAATATATAAATGAGAATATAGATACGTAGAATATATAAATGAGAATATAGATACAGTAGAATATATAAATTAGAATATGAACAGTATAATATATAAATTAGAATATGATACAGTAGAATATATAATTAGAAATATAGATACAGTAGATATATAGAAATTTAGATATAGATACAGTAATATATAAATTAGAATGTAGTACAGTATAGAATTAGTACTAAATGATATATATACAGTAGAATATAATAAATGAAAATAGATACAGTAGAATATATAAATTACAATATAGATACAGTAAAATTATACATTAGAATATAGATCAGTTAATATATAGATAATATATCGATGAATATATACATAGAATATAATACAGTAATACATATTAAATGAAAGAATATAGAATACAGTAAAAGAATAATAAATGAGAATATAGATACCGTATAATATATAATTGAATATAGATACAGTAGAATATATACTTAGAATATAGATACAGTATAATATATAATTAGAATATAGATACAGTATAATATATAATAGAATATGATACAGTATATATATAAATAAATATAGATACAGTAGAATATAAATGCAGTAGATATAATACAGTATAAGATATACATTAGAATATCGATAAAAGTAGAATATATAATTAGACTATAGATTACAGTATAAATATATAATTAGAATATAGATACAGTATAAATATACATTAGAAATAGAATATGTATATAAATGAGAAATACTAGATACATAGAATATATAAATTAGAATATAGATACAGTATAATATATAAATTAGAAGTGAAATAAGATACATATATAACTATATACATTAGAATATAGATACAGTAGAATATATAAATAGAATATAGATACAGTAGAATATATAAATGAGAATATAGATACAGTAGAATATATAAATAGAATATAGATACAGTATAATATTACAATTAGAATATAGATACAGTATAATGATATACATTAGAATATAGAAAAGTACAAAATAAGTAAATATGATAATTGATATAGATACAGTATAATATCGTATAGTGAATAGTCACAGGCACCTCCCCACCTTGATATCACACATGGGTTGCTGTTAGATGATCAAATATTCACATAGGTAAGTATGTAGATTCAACGACTTCAGGATTACTTCATCAAAACCATTATATTAGATAACTAATGTTAGAATAGGTCCACAACTGGATCTGAAATAGTTAAACACTAGCACTTTAACATGCATGGATCGTTTTGATGATGTCATCACATGGAGGAGGGTGAATGTGTTTAATTTGGAGTTTATCACAATTGATATTAGGCGTTGAGAAAGGACGTAGGAGGTACCGAAACGTTGCCTACACAGTGGATGTATTAAATAATTGTTGTTTAGTGAGAAATCCTGAGAGTGCGTTGAATCTACATCTTAACATATACTATATCATTAGAATATAGATACAGTATATACAGTAGTATAAATCAGTATATATAAGAATATATATACAGTAATAATAATACATTAGAATATAGATACAGTAAGATCTATATAATTAGAATATAGATACAGTTAGATAATAAGTTAGAGATAGATATATACCGATTATATATACCATAGAATATAGATACAGTTATATAGAATATAGAACAGAATATAGATACATCGGAATATAGACCTAAATTTCGATCATATAGATAGAGTATAATTAATATTAGAATATCATCTATCAGTATCATCTTACACCAGTAGACTATAGATAGATGTACAATATATAAATAGAATATAAGATCCAGTTATACATTATCAATAGAATATAATACAGTATTATATATTAGAATATAGATACAGTGTAAATATATAAATTAGAAATAATCAGTAGAATATAAATGCATAGAGATCAGTAGAAATATACTAACCATTAGAATATAGATACAGTACTACTATATACTATAATATCATCAATTATATACTAGACACTAGATGTACCACTCTACAATAGATAATCTAAATAGAATTAGATAAGTCATACTATCTATCCATCTCCTCAGTCTACTTATTATCGTTCGTGGTCTATATTTTGTTGTCAGTTTTACTTGTGTCGTATTTTTAGTTGATCGTATATTTTTCGCCTATGATGTACTTTATGTTGTCGTTTTTCTTTAGACCTGAGTTGCATTCTTGCTATGTCCGTAGTTCTTGATTTCGCTTTTTCTTAGTTGTCGTATAGATTTTACGAATTTTTTATCTTTCTATGCTGCGTTTTTATATGATTGTCGTAGAATATTCTTGTCGACATCTGTGTACTTTAATATTTATGTAGTCGATTTTGCCTTTAGAAGACTGTATAGTTATTGCGTCGTAGTTATATTGTTTCCAGTCGTTTACATTAATATAGTGATGCATACTTCCCGCCTAAATTAGAATATAGACAGTTATATAGACATAGATATATCCAGTATAGAATATAGAAATCAGAATACAGTATGAATATATAAATTGAATATAGATACAGTTCGACATTATATATTAGTAATATAGATACAGTAGAATATATCTGAATATAGATACAGTAGAATATATAAAATTAGAATATAGATACAGTATAATATATACATTAGAATATAGATACAGTCCAAGTAGAATATATAAATTAGAATATAGCTATAACAGTAGAATAATATTAACTAAGAAGATAGATACAGTAGAATATATAATGAGAATATAGATACATTAGAATATAATACAAGTTAGAATATAGATACAGGATAATAGATATCACATTACGAATATAGATACTAGGATCATATATAATTAGAATATAGATACAGTAGAATATAAATTAGAATATAGATACAGTATATATATAATTAGAATATGATACAGTAGAATATACATTAGCTATAGTACAGTAGAAATAATAGAATATATACAGTCAGAATATAAATAGATAAGATACAGTATAATATATAAATTAGAATATGATACAGTATAATTATACATTAAAATATAGATACAGTAGAATATATAAATAGAATATAGATACAGTAGAATATATACATTAGAATATAGATACAGTAGAATATATACATTAGAATATAGATACAGTATAATATATACATTAGAATATAGATACAGTAGATATAACATTAGAATATAGATACAGTATAATATATACAATTAGAATATAGATACAGTAAGAATATATAAATTAGAATATAGATATACAGTATTATATATACATTAGAATTAGATACAGTAGAATATATACATTAGAATCAGTAGATAACAGTATAATATATAGCAGTAGAATAGATACATTAGACTTATAATTAGATATAATACAGTAATAATATATAAATTAGAATATGATCAGTAAATAATAACATTAGAATATACTATAGAGTAGAATATATACATTAGAATATAGATACGTAAATATTACATTAGAATATAGATACATAAGTAAATATAATATTAGATATAGATTCAGTAGAATATACAAGTTTAGAACATAGATCAAGATAGAGAATATTACCATTAGAATATTACACTAGCATATCTACATATACAGTACAATTATACAGTACAATATATACATTGGAATATATAATATAGAGACATACGTCCATCCAGTCCAACCTTATACCTACCCAATATGTCTAACAGTTACATAGTAACATAGTATTGGAGGTTGTATAAAGACATCATACATCTAGTCCAACCTTTATACCCTACCCATATGTCTGTTATAACAGACATTACTAATAAAATAGTATTGGAGGTTGTATAAAGACATACGTCCATCTAGTCCAACCTTTACACCCCTACCAATGTCTGTATACAGTTACATGTAACATAGTATGGAGGTTTATATAAGACATACATCCATCTAATCCAACCTTTATACCCTACCCATAAGAATGTCTAACAGTTCATAGTAACATAGTATTGGGAGGTTGTATAAAGGACATACGTCCATCTAGTCCAACAACCTTTATACCTACCCATAATGTCTGTATAACAGTTACAATATAACATAGTTTGGAGGTTGTATAAAGACATACATACATCTAGTCCAACACCTTTATACCCTACCCATAATGTCTGTATAACAGTACATAGTAACATAGTATTGGAGGTGTATAAAGACTACATCTATCTAGTCCAACCTTTATACCCTACCCATATGTCTGTATAACAGTTACAGAGTAACATAGTATTGGAGGTTATATAAAGACATCACGTCCATACTGTCCAAACCTTATACCTTACCCATAATGTATGTATAACAGTTACATAGTAACATAGTATTGGAGGTTATATAAAGACATACATCCATCTAATCCAATCCAATCCTTTATACCCTACCCATAATGTCGCTATAACAGTTACATAGTATATAGTAATGGAGGTTGTTATAAGACATACGTCATCTAGGTCCAACCTTTAACCTACCCATAATGTCTGTATAACAGTACATAGTAACATAGTATTGGAGGTTCTATAAGACATACCTCTCACTAGTCAACCTTATACCTACCCCACCATAAGTCTATCTAATAGTTACTTAGTAACATAGTAATAAGGTTGAATGAAGACACACGTCCATCTAGTCCACCAACTTTATACCCTACCCATAATGTCTGTATAACAGTTACATAGTAACAGTATTGGAGGTTATATAAAGACACGACATCCATCTAGTCCAACCTTTATACCCTACACCCATAATGTCTGTATAACAGTTACATGTAACATGAGTATTGAGGTTGTATAAAGACATACATTTATCTAGTCCAACTTTATATCCTACCCCTAATGTCCTTATAACAGTTACATAGTAACATATTTGGAGGTTGTATAAAGGCCTACGTCCATCTAGTCCAACCTTATACCTAACCCTAATGTCTGTATAACAGTTACATAGTAACATAGTATTGGAGGTGTGTTAAAGACATACGTCCATCTAGTCCAACCTTATACCCTACACTTAATGTCTGTATAACAGTTACAATAGACATAGTATTGAGGTTGTATAAAGACATCATCCATCTATCCAACCTTATACCCTACCATAATGTCTTATAAACAGTTACTAGTAACATAGTATGGAGGAGGTTGTATAAAGACATACGTCCTCTAGTCCAACCTTTATACCCTACCCTAATGTCTGTATAACAGTTACATAGTAACATAGTATGGAGGTTGTATAGAGACATACGTCCATCTAGTCCAACCTTTATACCCTACCCATAATGTCTGTATAACAGTTACGACATAGTAACATAGTATGGAGGTTGTATCAAGACATACGTCCATCAGTCCAACCTTTATACCCTACCACCTACCCATAATGTGCTGGTATAAACAGTTACATAGTAACATAGTTATTGGAGGTTGTATACGACATATGTCCATCTAGTCCACACCTTTATATCCTACCCATAATGTTTATCTAATAGTTACATAGTAGCATAGTAATTAAGGTATAATGAAGACACACATCCATCTAGTCCAAATTTTTTCTCTCCTTTTTAACCCTATCTACCAGTTGATCCAGAGGAAGGAGTTCTTGCCACCTCCGGCAAGGCGCTAGATCTGACATGGAATATTGGATATTGTATGATATATTCATGAGTGGCTAAATAACTAATGACGGTGCTTTACATAAATTTAATTTTATTCTTTACTCTCGTGATATTGCACATGAATGTCTTTAGGGTTCAGTCAGCGATTTCTATAATACTAACATCTGGGTGTCTGCAAATGATCCTGAAGACATTTCCCGGGCAGAACGAGCAGTTGGGTCTGAGGGGTGTTTGGTAAGTGTGTATGGATCTACACCTTGGCTTTGTTTTGAGAGGGATTTCTTCCAGATGGGACTGTGTTAACTTCTCACCCTTAAGTGCTCATAAATCTTCCCAACATTCCATTAGCCTTTTAAGGGGTTATTGTTTAGCTTGGTGTTTAGATAAAGATAACTGCAAACTGTTCATAAAACATATGTCTGCTCCAGGAGCACCCAATACCGGTCACTTCCCCACAGAGCAGCAACTATAACCTTGACATACAGTGAAATGTTGATGTAGCATTTCAGTAGCATACACATACAAACTTTCATCACGTTTCATTATGCTTATCATGATACACACGTGTTCAATAGCTGTTACGACAGTCTCTAGTATAAGTCCTGACTTTGGACAAGACGGAAATTTGGTGCTGAATTTTGATGTAGAAAATTCGAAAAATCCATTTAGTTGCGTTAGAAGAACTAAAAGATGAAACTATGTTCTGGTGGATTATAATGGGAATATGCACCCCCTACTGTAAAATATAAGGTTATTAAAAGTCACCAAAGAGTTTTATGACCATAAAAAGTACGAGCGGGTCAAGCCCAGTAATGTCCAGTGTAAGCAAACAAATGGTTTTAATTTAGGCTTCGTTCTTCGTTCCGAGTGGCCAGCGATTGCGTCTCACGGTTAATCAGTGTCCAGAAAGTCCCTTGCTTTTTAATCTGTAGATGTCTTGGATATGCTGATCACATCCTCTTAAGAGCAAGTCATAACATTTTCAATCAATACAAAGGTCTGTTTAAAATTCTTAACACAATCATCATCGATGCCTTTAGTGCATCATTTGCCATCATAGAAGAGATAAACTTGGTCGATCCAAACTGTAAAATGTCTTATTAAATCTCCTGCTGCTTTAGAGCAAACAATTCTTGTATTTTATCGTTCCTAGGTGGATTGCCTTGGTCTTTAACACAACAAAATTCTTTAAACCTTAAAAAAGAAAAAAAACAAAAACCGCTCTGACAATCATTACACATGCCCCTCGTCCAGTTTTATGGGAACGCTCGATTTGTGGGTCATTTCGAGAGAGTTTATTAATAATTACCGAATGGATTTTGCAGTTTATCATCTTTGCTGCACATATTTTTTTCTTCGCTTGTCAATATTTTCAGGGAGATGAAATAATTCATCAAAATACCCAGAGACTGAGTCAGATTATTAATGACCAAGAATCTTTCTGGTGAGAAATGGATGGTGATCATCTGAGTGTGGTCAGAGTAGAGATGTCCGAATTCGCAAAATCCAATCCGCTCGAGGTACGCGGTACGCGATTCTAAAATCCACCAGAGCGGACCATTAAAACCTATTCAAATAGAAGTTACGGACAAAAAAGTTCGGCAAATGTTCCTTTCAAATTCTTGAAAAAAACGAGGATATTGGGAAAATAAACGAGGATTTCTTCGAAATGATGCGGGGATTTTTCAAAAATAACGAGGATTCTTCAAAATACGGACTGAAAATGTGGCTTGCTCCGTCAAAAATGTGAAAAATCTGCGAAATTTAGAATTTCCGAGATTTCTCGTATTGTCCCGTATTTTCAAAAATCCGAGAAATCCTCGTAATTTTGAACATTTTCGGAAATGCGGTTCAGAAAAGTTTGGAAGGGGGGAAAACTGGAAAATCCGGGATATCCGCCGTTCGTGAACGAGGGTAATCGCGCCGGCGAGCCGAGTTCAGAGCCAGTGAACTGGCTGGGCCATCACTAGTCGGATAGAGCTATGAAACAAATCAGTTTTGTTCCGACTGCGGATCTGCGTAACCTTCTAAAATTCTGAAATCCGATTATATTCGTACATATGGACACGACCAAATGACAATCTCATCCAGAGCAGGATTTACACAAGGCCACCCTAAGCACCTTCCTATGGCCCAGGAACATTCTGGGGCCGCAGTCAGAAGCAGTACAAATATTTAGGCCTACCAATGATGTAGCAAAAAAAAAGGGGCCCTAAATGATGGGCCATTGCCTGAGGGCCCCCATATATCTTAATCCATCTCTATCTCAGCAGCGCATTTCTGCTAACTGTATGGCAATGGGGATTTTTCATGGCCAATTAATGATGATTTCTCTTTGCTTATATTACAGACAACTATAATTTTCCAGTCCACCGTTTTTGCAGACTTTACAGATTGAGATTCTCACGGACCAAGATTCTCTGTGATTCCTGTTCTCGCCTGACCTCCCGAATTTGCTCTAAAGCCTCTGATCTGTGTCCAGAAGTTTCCATCTTAATAACTTGGCCGCTTGGTCGTTACAGGTTGAAGATGTTTAAATCTCACAAGAAAGAAATTCTTAGTTTTGGCAGGCGTTGGCCTGGATGGTCACAGTGTAATTACACTCAACCCAATAAATTGATAGATCTAAAGGGCTGGTTATGCACAAGGTCCTGATATTTGGTCTGTTTCACAGCTGTCAGATGGAATTTGTCCAATATGGTATTCATGTTGAGGTCCATCCGATTTTTGGTCCATCCAACTTTCAGTCCAAATTGGAGGAGGATTGATCAGTACATGACCTAAATCTCAGAATATCCTTCGTGAGTCATCAATGGAAGCACACACAATCAGGCCAATTTGATATGTTGTTTGCGGTAATTTTGGTTGTTCACTTTTTCTTCCACCTAACTACTGGTTGACTGGTTGATCGGGTCAAAATATCATCGGTGTGTCCTAGACCCAACTACCCCAATGTCCAATAAGACAAAAACAAGATGCAGATTTATCGTCGCTTTTTATAGCATTTTCTGTGTGCTTGAATATGTTTATTTCCCATAGCCTTTAGGGGAACTGAAATTACAACAACTTTGTGCGTGTTAAAAGTGAACCATTGGAGTTTTATTAATTGGCCCAATAAGGGATTTCTGATCTCACAACCCCCCACCCACTCTGTCTGTCTACTGGCTTATTTTTCGGAAATGTACTCCAAAACTAAAAGTCAAAAAAAGAACCGAGAAGGAGGGGTAAGTGAACATTAAGAAACCAGCACACACTCAATTTATCCTAACTTTATACGGGTTACAACTGCCTCCCCACATTCCAGAACAGCGGAATAAACTGTAAAATATATACCAAAGGGATTATACACAATCCATAAACTAAACTAAAGATCCGTAACTAAGAGGTATACCACAGCTATCGGACACCTATCCCACCTATAGCACACCTATCACAATATACAACCGATCTATAGGGTCTAAACGTTAATGTCCTATTCCTATACCAATTAGCGTCATTTCGAAAACCACAGGTTTTTGGGATATATCTCAGATAGGACAATTATTAATAATGATATTTAATTTAATTTCATTAAAAGAAGCAAAGTGAGAAAACATCTATTTAAATAATCGAACATTAACAGTAGCATTCACGTTAATGGCATGTGTTGTTCCATGAAACGATGGTTGGTAATCCATATGGGAAAAAAGTCCAAATGTGATACTATTTGACTACTTATAACTCACCCTTTACTACTAACTCCTCAGATGGAAGCCAACTATACAGTCCGCCCAATTGGTCTAGAGTGATTTTGCGGAAATGTCCTCTGTTTGATGTTACAACATACACTTTGAATGTGGACATTCCCGGCAACTACACATTCATGAGGTCTGATCTCCCCAATGTGCCGGATCCCAACAGGAAGGGTCCCACCCCATATTCTGTTTTGTACATTTATGGAATCATTTTGGGATTTGTTTCACTTTTCTTGGCAATAGCTTTACCACACTCACATTTTGCTTGGCTTATTGCCTTGTCACATGATTTATTTGCCTCCTTATACCTAATAAAATATTCAGGAGACCCTTAATACACATTTCTTGCCAATGTCAGCACTAGCCATGTTATCACCCCACAGAGGGTTGGTTTGTTGGTTTGGAATAGAGAGAGGAATAGTTAATTAACAACCTTCCTTTTACTGCTACGTTAATTCGCCACACAGATTCCCATAACCTGTTGGTTTGTGTTTGTCTAAAATATGTGATTTTTGTTTCCCCTTCATACTGGTCCATTAGATAACCCGCAGTCACCGAGATTAACACTGATGATTGTGGGTATTGTACATCATTAACTGCACCAACCACAGAGACCCCCAAACCTCACAGGGGACCCTTGACTGGAAGATAAATCTCAGCTTTGGAAAGGAACATCCAGAATGGAAAGATCCCAATTTTATTTCTTTATTTTTTACTCCAAATCAGAGGCTCCAATGTTCAGGAGCTGCTCTGTGTAAGGCCCGGGAATAAATCTATTTTTAATAATGGAGGGAAGTCGTTTTGGGTTGAAACAAATCTATAAAGCGATGATAGGGAGGGAAGACGAGCCAAGGTTTGGTTTGTACAAACATCTGTTCTTCCCTAATGATCTTGGCCTGGGGATTTTAATATAAGAAACCAACACAGGGAACCTTTCATAGATAGAATATAGATACAGTATAATATATACATTAGAATATAGATACAGTATAATATATACATTAGAATATAGATACAGTATAATATATACAGGTAAAGGTGGATGACGTATATTGAGTAAGTGCACACCTTCATGAAGCTCTCCAGGCTACGTTTTGTACCTTTTTATCTACTTGATGTTCTCTCGGAGGGCCGTGCTTTTCATGCATGTCCCACTGCTTTTGTTCTTCTATATGTTTGATTTACAAAGCTAGCGAAGGGCCTGCACCTGGGCCAGCAAGTACAGAGCAGTGAGTTTGTTCCAACTGGGCCATGTAAGTGTTGCTACACTGTTAATTCATTGTGTAATGTATCAGTATTGAGTTCTATAAGCAAAAACATGGATGTGCTATGGGATCTCCAGTTTTCACCTATTGTGGCCAACCTTTACATGGAGGAGGTAGAAATACAGGTGATATACCTTTAAGGGCATAGCACCCAGCCACTGGTTCAGATATGTTGATGACACCTGGGTTAAAATCCACCAGAAGGAAGTACAAGCTTTCACAGAACACATTAATGCGGTAGACCAAACATTAAATTCACATGGGAAGAGGTACAAAACAACAAACTGGCTTTCTTGGACTGCTTGGTGAAGTTAAGGAAAATGGTAAACTGGAAGTAGAGGTTTACAGAAAACCAACACACACAGATCAGTATTTGATGTTTGACTCCACCACCCTTTAGATCACAAGCTGGGGGTCATCAGAACCCTGCAACACAGAGCGGAAACATCCCCACTAGCACAGAGGCGAAGGCTAAAGAAATGAAACATCTCAGAGGAGCCCTTAAAACTTGTGGATATCCAGACTGGGCCTTTGTTTCAAAAGAAGTAGAAGGAAAGAAAGAACACGAATACCAACAGTGAAGGGGAAAAGCAAGACAGGAGGAAGAAACATGGTCATCCCATATGTAGCAGGGGTCTCCGAGAAATTAAGAAGAATTTTCAAAAAACATCGTATCCCTGTCTGCTTTAAAGAACAACACACCTGAGGCAGCAATTGGTACATCCGAAAGACCCAATACCGAAACACAAGAAAAGCGACATCATATATGCAGTGCAGTGCAGTGAAGAATGCTCTGATTTGTATGTGGGGGAGACCAACAGCAACTGCATCAACGTATGGCCCAGCACAGAAGAGCCAATTCCTCGGGTCAGGACTCAGCCGTATCTGCATCTTAAGGATAAAGGACATACCTTTGAAGATTGTAATGTTAACATACTGGCGAAGGAACGTGACTGGTTCAAGAGAGGTGTTAAGGAGGCCATTTATGTGAAAATAAAGAAACCAGCCTAAATAGAGGTGGGGGTGTTCGACACCAACTGTCGCCATGTACAATCTGTTTTTAACACCTTACTCTGGCGTTCCTATAACACCTCTTAGCCACTATCTAATCACACCCTTAACACCTGGCTGTGATATGCTAATTGGGATTTTCCAGGGTACATAATTGCCACAGATTCTTGTACAAGTCATTCGAATTGAGAAAGCCAGTCGGATGACTAGCGAAACGTTTCAAGAACTACATTTCAAGTCCAGTTGATCTAATTGACTACAACAGATATACCATGACCTGGATGAATGAGAACCTTCACAGCAAGTTGCTCACTGTGACACACTTTTTACTCTCTTAATTCCTTGTTTACATATTTTGTATAATGACTTTTATTTGGACAACACACATACCCAGTCTCTAGTGATTTTGTGTTAGGGGTTTAGTGGAGGTTAAAAAGAATGTTTATATTGGCCCTGTGATCACAAGTAAATATGAGCCTTACCTGACAAAGAACTGTCACCAGATACTGACTGACCTGTAACTGACAGAGAACTGTCACCAGATACTGACTGACCTGTAACTGACAGAGAACTGTCCCCAGATACTGACTGACCTGTAACTGACAGAGAACTGTCACCAGATCTGACTGACCGTATACTGACAGAGAACTGTCACAGATACTGACTGACCTGTAACTGACAGAACTGTCACCAGATACTGACTGACCTGTAACTGACAGAGAACTGTCACCAGATACTGACTATGACCTGTAACTGACAGAGAACTGTCACCAGATACTGAAACTGATCCTGTAACTGACAGAGAACTGTCACCAAACTGACTGACTGACTGAACCAGGTAACTGATATAACTGATGACCTGTCACAGAAGTCAGAACTGACTGACCTGTAACTGAAAGAGAACTGTCACACAGATACTGACTGACCTGTAACTGACAGAGAACTGTCACAGATACGACTGACCTGTAACTGAAGAGAACTGTCACCAGATACTGACTGACCTGTAACTGACAGAGAACTGTAACCAGATACTGACGACCTGTAACTGACAGAGAACGTCACCAGATACTGACTGACCTGTAACTGACAGAGAACTGTCACACCGATACTGACTGACCTGTAACTGAAGAGAAACTGTCACCAGATACTGACTGACCTGTAACTGACAGAGAACTGTCACCAGATACTGACTGACCTGTAACTGACAAGAGAACTGTCACCAGATACTGACTGACCTGTAACTGACACGAGAACTGTACAGATACTGACTGACCTGTAACTGAAGAGAACTGTCACCAGATACTGACTGACCTGTAACTGACAGAGAACTGTCACCAGATACTGACTGACCTGTAACTGACAGAGAAACTGTCACCAGATACTGACTGACCTGTAACTGACAAGAGAACTGTCACCAGATACTGAGCTGACCTGTAACTGAAAGAGAAACTGTCACCAGATACTGACTGACCTGTAACTGAAAGAGAACTGTCACCAGATACTGACTGACCTGTAACTGACAGAGAACTGTCACCAGATACTGACTGACCTGTAACTGACAGAGAACTGTCACCAGATACTGACTGACCTGTAACTGACAGAGAACTGTCACCAGATACTGACTGACCTGTAACTGACAGAGAACTGTCACCAGATACTGACCGACCTGTAACGACAGAGAACTGTCACCAGATACTGACTGACCTGTAACTGAAAGAGAACTGTCACCAGATACTGACTGCCTGTAACTGACAGAGAACTGTCACCAGATACTGACTGACCTGTAACTGAAAGAGAAACTGTACCAGTACATGACTGACCTGTAACTGAAAGAGAAACTGTCACCAGATACTGACTGACCTGTAACTGAAAGAGAACTGTCACCAGATACTGACTGACCTGTAACTGAAAGAGAACTGTCACCAGATACTGACGACCTGTAACTGACAGAGAACTGTCACAGATACTGACTACTGTAACTGAAAGAGAATGTCACCAGATACTGACTGACCTGTAACTGAAGAGAACTGTCACCAGATACTGACTGACCTGTAACTGAAAGAGAACTGTCACCAGATACGACTGACCTGTAACTGAAGAGAACTGGCACCAGATACGACTGACCTGTAACTGACAGAGACTGTCACACAGACACTGACTGACCTGTAACGAAAGAGAACTGTCACCAGATACTGACTGACCTGTAATGAGAGGGAACGTCACCAGATACTGACTGACTGTAACTGAAAGAGAACTGTCACCAGATACTGACTGACCTGTAACTGAAAGAGAAAGTCACCAGATAATGAATGACCTGTAACTGAAAGAGAACTGTCACCAGATAACTGACTGACCTGTAACTGAAAGAGAAATGGCACCAGATACTGAGACCTGTAACTGAAAGAGAAATGTACCAGATGACTGACGACCTGTAACTGAAAGAGAACTGTCACCAGATACTGACTGACCTGTAACTGACAGAGAACTGTCACAGATACTACTGACCGAACTGACAAGAGAAATGTCACCAGAACTGACTGACCTGTAACTGAAAGAGAACTGTCACCAGATACTGACTGACCTGTAACTGAAAGAGAAATGTCACCAGATACTGACTGACCTGTAACGAAAGAGAACTGCACCAGATACTGACTGACCGTAACTTAAAGAGAGTGTCACCAGATCTGACTGACTGTAACTGAAGAAGAACTGTCACCAGATAATGACTGACCGTGTATGACAAGAGAACGTCACCAATAGAACTGACTGACCTGTATACTGACAGAGAACTGTCACCAGATACTGACTGACCTGTAACTGAAAGAGAACTGTCACCAGAACTGACTGACCTGTAACTGACAAAAGAACGTCACCAGAACTGACTGACCTGTAACTGACAGAGAACTGTCACCAGATACTGACTGACCTGTAACTGACAGAGAAAAGTCACCAGATACGACTGAACTGGAACTGAAAAGAGAACTGTCACAGATACTGACTGACCTGTAACTGAAGGAACTGTCACCAGATACTGACTGACCTGTAACTGACAGAGAACTGTTACCAGATACTGACTGACCTGTAACTGAACAGGAAGACTGTCACCAGATACTGGACTGACCTGGAACTGAAGAGAACTGTCACCAGATACTGATGACCTGTAACTGACACAGAACTGTCACCCAGATACGACTGACCTGTAACTGGACAGGAAAACTGTCACCAGATACTGACGACCTGTAACTGAAAGAGAACTGTCACCAGATACTGACTGTTGACCTGTAGACTGACAGAGAGAACTGTACACCAGATACGACTGACCTGTAACTGAAAAGAGAAGATACTGTCACAGATGTACTGATCTGACCTGAGTAACTGGAATGCGGAAAATGTACACAGATACTGACTGACCTGTAACTGAAGAGAACTGTCACCATGATACTGACTGACCTGTTAACTGACAGAGAAATGGTCAACAGATATGACTGACTGTAACTGAAAGAGAAACTGTCACCAAGATACTGACTGACCTGTAACTGACAAGAGAACTGTCACCATGTGATTACTTGATTCATCTGACTGTAACTGACCAGAGAAACTGTCACAGATGACTGACTGACTGTAAAGCTGACCAGAGAACTGTCACCAGATACTGAATGACCTGTAACCTGACAGTAGAACTGTCGACCAGTGACTGACAGGACGCTGTAACTGAAAGAACATGTCACCAGATACTGATGACCTGTGACTGACAGAGAACTGTCAACCCAGATACGACTGACCTGTAACTGAAAGGCGAAAGAGACTGTCCCAGTACGATGACTGTAACGACAGAGAAACTGTCACCAGATATTCCCGATGACCTGTAACTGAAAGAGAACTGTCACCATGATACTGACTGACCTGTAAACTGACACGAACTGTCACCAGAGTACTGGATGACCTGTAACTGACAGAGAACTGGCACAGGAGTGGAAGTACAGTTGACGTGACCGGATGGTTGTGACTCATAGAGGACTGTGCAACAGCGGCTCCGTGGGTTTTCGGACGTGTCAATCATCCATTCGGCCCCATTTGGATGAAACAATCGGTGGTCATGCGGTTTATTTGGCCCAATAGGCCGAAACACTGAACTATCGGTTGATCAGAATGGAATATTGACATGGTGTGTACTCAGCTTCAGGTAGTTTGATCATTTATATTGTATTCCTTGCTTGATTAACTGTTGATCTTATTATAGACACCTTCCTAGACACACTGGTTTCCAGTTCCCACCATATATTTGGTTTACATCCATCCAAAACTGCACTAGGAAGGTCTATTACTAACTATCTAGCCAACTGGGATCTCCCCTCGTTATAGAAGAGATTTGGCCAAAGATCAAGCTGTGAGGTTGGAACTAGGCCGAGGCCCAATTTTCCTTTGCTTATGTTGAATCTTTTGCTGTTGTGGGGTTTCGAGCGCTGATGAATGGATTCTGACATTGTCTCATTGTTAATATGTAGATAACTGATGCTGCTGTTTGTACGAGGTGGTGGAAGATTACAATGGCCCCCAGGCTGTGAGGGGGAGAAGAGAAAATTATGGGACACCTTCAATACCAACAATCCATTTATGGGAATCTTTATTAAATGGCTCCACTGACGCTGCTCTCTCATTAATCTTCTTCAGAACCTTGGCTTCTATCCAGATGACCCAGCACTTAAATGTTCTCTGGCCAAGAAACCAGCGAACATTCCTTTTTCTTCTCATTACTGCGTCCGGGCGTTTGAAAAATACAAATTGCACATTCGCCTGGCAAACTGAACCCTGCCGATAAATTTACAAGTAGGACAATGAGAGAATTTGATGGTATGGTCCATAAATGACCTTAACAGGAAGTCAACTCTGATTTGAAGAAAACTACGACCTGGTGAGGAACCAGAGGGGAACCCAGTCAGCCAAGTTAAAACCCCAGACTTAGAGTAACTGTAAACTACATGGTTACATTACTTGTATGACAGACACAGAACTTTTGGGGTTAAAGGGTTGTGCCCATGGCTTTTATTTAATAAATGAATTTCCATATGCCTTATGTACATATGTCTCCTAGCATATTAACCACTGTATACCCTTGCACTCATAACATCCATGTTGTTAACCATTTAGCTGTAGACGCGCTTCCTAAAACTTGCCAAGTGCGTCCACCCCAAGGTCAGACGGCCCCACATTTAGGCAGATGTGGGCTAACACCAACCCCTCAAGTAACATGGTTACATGCCCACTGTCCAAATAGTGTCCTTCAGCAAAGTTCATATACATAAGGGTGACATGGTAAGATAATAAGATGCCCTTGCCTTTATTTTACAACTGGGTTTCTGCCGTTAGATAACATCTGTGCTTGGTATAGATTAATACTGTAGCACAAGGGAAACTTTGTGCACCTTTTATTGCATCGGTCCTTTAGTATAATGTTGTATTGTCTCAATGATATTGATGGGGTCCAAATTGGTAATAAAAACAATATACCGTAAACAGTTTTAGTTTACATTCACCTCCTGGTAGGTCCTCCTGCTGGGCCCCTGTTCCCTGCCGTGACCCTGATTTACATTGTAATACATGGTGTTGCACCCTGCAGTTGCAGTTCATTTCCATTAGCCAATCACATCGCAGCCCTGATGGCAGTTTACATTCAGCTCCATTACCTACTGTACTTTGTGCAATTTCAGGGTTACGGGAGGACACGGCAATAGCAAGTTCCCGGTTGATAAAATGCCATTCATCGCAAATAGCGCAGACAGCCAGAGTCCTGGGATCCACACTGACAAATTAACATTAAAATAAATGATCGCAGAAACCACCTGTGTATTTGCAGACCTGAATGGCGCCCATTGAGGGAGACGCACTGCGGTCTGGGGCTTGGGATTATTTATAAAGTTTTACAAGTCATTTTATTGGGGCACCAATGAATAAACAGGGGCGAGCTGAGCACACCCACATGGCAGCCAAGCCCTGGCAAGTAGCACTGACCAGCCAGTGAGAAATGGCGCCCCTACAGGCAGGGAACTAGGGAGGGATGGGCATGGCGGATGGGGCAGCTGCTGCCTGGGAGTCCAAAGGGGCTCTAAACAGAATATGCTCAGTTAGGATGGAACTAAAGATGTTAATGTTGCTAATCATGGGTGCTGGGAATGTAGTTCTATCACAGATAAATAACAGCGTTAGATTAACAGAAAAGTCCCCTGCCTAGCCTCCCCACATTACTAATAAACATGGGGGAAGAGACCACACACTGCAGGTTAATTTATAGGCTGGAAAACTACATTTATCAAAAGATGTGGGAGGGTGTAGTTCAGGATAGGAGGAAACAGACTCACAAATCATCTATGAGGTTTGACTACAACTCCCATAATCATAGAGAACGGAATTCAACAACAGCAGAGAAGCCAGCCAGACCAGGAATCCTCTTGACAGCACTAATAAAACACTAATAAAAATAGTATATAATAACAATAATACATATAATTAATAAGAACAATAATAAAAAATAATAATTAATAAAAAACACTGAAAAATAAATAGTAGTTATAATAAAATAGTAATTAATAACACTAATATTAAAATTAGTAAATGTAATTAATAACAATAATATTAAAATAGTTTTAATTAATAACACTAATAATAAAATAGTAATTACTAACACTAATATATAAAATAGTAATAATAAGAACCAAAAAAACATTATAGAAAAAGTAATTAATAAGAACACTAAAATAATAGTAATTAATAAGAACACTAATAATAAAATAGTAATTAAGTAGCAATACAGCTAATAAAATAGTAATGTATAATTAAAAATAGTAAAATAATAAAATATTAATTAAAAATGTCACTATTAAAAACTACAATCTATACATAACACAAAGAATAAAAATCCTGCAATTCTAATTATTAATAACACTAATAAACATAATTAATAAATACTACTGTAAAATTAGTACATTAAGAAGAACACTATAATAAAACTAGTAATTAATATATGAAAATAGTACATTATTAATAACTCTAATAAAAATATGTCATTAAAGGGCGTTGCCCACTCCACAAAAAACGTAATTTTAACCCCATAATGGCACCACGTCTGCAGTTTAATTAACTAAACCTTACCTTAATCTTGACTCCTTTGTTCAAGATATTCCTTCCAAAAGCTTCCAAGAGGAAACTGAAGACTCCATAGCGGTGTCTGTGAGGTTTCTGATCCACACTATATACTTGTCCTCATAATGTCTTGGAAGGCATGCGCAGACCCCACCCCACCATCGGATCCATTCAGCACACGTTTGACACCAAACCTACGTGTAAATCCTTATGTAGGGGAGAAGATAAGTAAACCTGCCAACACCGAAACCGCCGCAATGATTTTTGTTTGAAAGCCCCCCCGATCTAAATTACAGGACCCTGGCTACTCCGCGGCGACCTTTCGAGGTCGACGTCAGCTGCCGTCTGTGATTGGCCTGCTCTCAGCAACCACAGACGCGGCTAAGATCCGGCCCTGCTTGGGACAAAAAGGAGCTGGGAAGGGAGCGCCACGGGAGAGAAGGCAGTGTTTGGTAAGTAGAAGTTAGGGGGACTTTTTTAAAAGAAAATGCCGGCGTGGGGTTGGATAGGGGCTTACCCCTCTATGACTTAAACCAGTTGGTTTGGGAGTGAACATTGCCCTAATAATACATCTAATAATAAAACTAGTAATTAATAATAATAATGAAAATAAAATAGGCTGGAGGGCTGTGGACCCGCAGGAAGTCTTTCTGCTTGTGGGACGCGACTAGGACCATGTCTGTTTTTATCGATGATCTTCTTGAGAAAGATGAAGACTTCTGGGGCACTCGTCATGTGCATTTGGGTGATTATTAAAGGTGTCTTATATAGCCCTTTCCACAGTATTTCTTTTACTCGGATGGACCATGTAAATGGTGGATGACGTATATTGAGTAAGTGCACACCTTCATGAAGCTCTCCATAGTCCACATTTTCCAGCTAATTGGCCCAGTTATGCTACTAATAAATGACACCACTCATTACGGATATAGGCCCCGCTGATCTGGACCAGTTCAAGTCAAGAGACGTCTCTCCTTCCATGTTTCATCCTATTTATTGATGTTCTGGCTCTCCCTTAACCACATTCTCCATAAATTAGACCATTGAAAAGGGAAGCAGAGTGACATGTCTAATTGGAAAACACTGCAGATTAGATTTTGTTGGTACAACACGGTGGTCCCTTCCTAAAGGGTTGTGCCTGAAGAAGGTCGGTTACATAGTAAATGGGATTACACTAAATAGCCCATTACTGTAGATGTGCATTGATGAATCCCATTTGGTTCATTTTTCGCCTATTGACATCCCTCTAATCAGTGCACATGATGCCCCCAAACAAGTTCCCTGCTTATACTGAACCGACAATGGCTAATGGCTCTTAGGATGATGAGGTTGTACGCTTTGTGAACCCTATCAATGATCCATGTTGTCAAATTGGGGCATTATCTCAAGACCTCATAGATATACCAAAGGATCAAACAAGGCCTCACAGATATTAAATCTGTACTACGGTGCCTTCTTACTAACATGGGTTTCCTTTAGGCAGGGACTCTAAGTTCTATACTTATCGCTACTGGTCTAGTCTTGTAGCCGAGATTCTGCTCCATCATTAACCTACATCCTAGACGGGAGGTGTTTAATGTTCAGGCAGATACCCTTCACTTCATAGGGTTTTATGGTAACTCTTACATTACACAGCTGAATTTCATTCCACCCTTTACTGCTTGTCAGGAACCCTTCACCTTCTCCATGCCATCTTCCGTTCCATCTGTAATAAATGAATGGACAACTAAGAGAACAAGGGGAATTGTCTTGTACAAGGCTCATTTGGATATGCGTGTGCAGTTTTTGGATTCCCAAATATGAAGGGACATCTTGGAAACGGAAGGTTCAGTGAAGGGCAATTAAATGAATAAGGGAAATGGGGGGTTGACTATATAAGTGAGGGAGAGGAGGTAAAACAGTTCACGTGGTTCGTTTTGCTTTTTTCTGTCTAAAAACATAGACAGCAGATATTATGGGTAAAGTAAAACAAATGAACAGATGAATCATGGATGGGTCAGTCAATCCTGACTTCCATGTTACTGTTTTATTACCTAGACAATTCTCATTTACCACCGGTCATCCCAAAATGAAATGATGTGCAGTGAATGGAATGTTTTCCCTAGTTACCTTAACCCACAAGGAAACAAAACCCAATCAGGTAGGAATATTAAGTGACTGTGCAGAGGGAGATTAAAACATCAATAAGGTGATTACGTACAGTCCGGATTGTAATAAACTGGGCATGTCAAACAACCTAATAAGTTTATTAAGGGGAAGCAGGAGGACGTTAGATGAGGCCAATGCAGTTGATGAATTCCCGTTAGACCTTTCGATCTATAGCCCTTTCCACAGTATTTCTTTTACTCGGATGGACCATGTAAATGGTGGATGACGTATATTGAGTAAGTGCACACCTTCATGAAGCTCTCCAGGCTACGTTTTGTACCTTTTTATCTACTTGATGTTCTCTCGGAGGGCCGTGCTTTTCCATGCATGTCCCACTGCTTTTGTTCTTCTATATGTTTGATTTACAAAGCTAGCGAAGGGCCTGCACCTGGGCCAGCAAGTACGAGCAGTGAGTTTGTTCCAACTGGGCCATGTAAGTGTTGCTACACATGTTAATCATTGTGTAATGTTCAGTATGAGTTCTATAAGCAAAAACATGGATGTGCTATGGGATCTCCAGTTTCACCTATTGTGGCCAACCTTTACATGGAGGAGGTAGAAATACACGGCGCTTAATACCTTTAAGGGCATAGCACCCCGCCACTGGTTCAGATATGTTGATGACACCTGGGTTAAAATCCACCAGAAGGAAGTACAAGCTTTCACGAACACATTAATGCGGTAGACCAAAACATTAAATTCACATGGGAAGAGGTACAAAACAACAAAACTCCCTGTGGCGTTCCTATAACACTCTTAGCCACTATCTAATCACACCCCTTAACACCTGGCTTGTGATATGCTAATTGGGATTTTCCAGGGTACATAATTGCCACAGATCTTGTACAAGTCATTCTGAATTGAGAAGCCAGTCGGATGACTAGCGAAACGTCTTCAAGAACTCCATTTCAGTCCAGTTGATCTAATTGACTACAACAATATACCATGACCTGGATGAATGAGAACCTCACAAGCAAGTTGCTCACTGTGACACACTTTTTTACTCTCTTAATTCCTTGTTTACATATTTTGTATAATGACTTTTATTTGGACAACCACATACCCAGTCTCTAGTGATGTTTGTGTTAGGGTTTAGTGGAGGTTAAAAAGAATGTTTATATTGGCCTGTGATCACAAGTAAATATGAGCCTTACCTGACAAAGAACTGTCACCAGATACTGACTGACCTGTAACTGACAGAGAACTGTCACCAGATACTGACTGACCTTAACTGACAGAGAACTGTCACCAATACTGACTGACCTGTAACTGACAGAGAACTGTCACCAGATCCTGACTGACCTGTAACTGACAGAGAACTGTCCCAGATACTGACTGCCCTGTAACTGACAGAGAACTGTCACCAGATACTGACTGACCTGTAACTGACAGAGAACTGTCACCAGATACTGACTGACCTGTAACTACTGACAGAGAACTGTCACCAGATACTGACTGACCTGTACTGACAGAGAACTGTCACCAGAAACTGACTGACCTGTAACTGACAGAGAACTGTCACCAGATACTGACTGACCTGAACTGACAGAAACTGTCACACCAGATACTGACTGACCTGTAACTGACAGAGCTGTCACCATAACTGACTGACCTGTAACTGAAAGAGAACTGTCACCAGATACTGACTGACCTGTAACTGACAGAGAACTGTCACCCAGATACTGACTGACCTGTAACTGAAAGAGAACTGTCACCAGATAACTGACTGACCTGTAACTGAAGAGAACTGTCAACAGATACTGACTGACCTGTAACTGAAAGAGAACTGTCACCAGATACTGACTGACCTGTAACTGACAGAGAACTGTCATCACAGATACTGACTGCCCCTGTACTGAAAGAGAACTGTCATCAATACTGACTGACCTGTAACTGACAGAGAATGTCACCAGATACTGACTGACCTGTACCTGAAAGAGAACTGTCACCAGATACTGACGACCTGTAACTGACAGAGAACTGTCAACAGATACTGACGACCTTGTAACTGAAAGAACTGTCACCAGATACTGACTGACCTGTAACTGAAAGAGAACTGGTCACCAGATACTGACTGACCTGTAACTGACAGAGAACTGTCACCAGATACTGACTGACCTGTAACTGAAAGAGAACTGTCACCAGATACTGACTGACCTGTAACTGACAAGAGAACTGTCACACCAGATACTGACTGACCTGTAACTGACAAGAACTGTCACCAGATACTGAGTGACCTGTAACTGAAAGAGAACTCACCTAGACATACTGACTGACCTGTAACTGACAGAGAACTGTCACCAGATACTGACTGACCTGTAACTGAAAGAGAACTGTCACCAGATACTGACTGACCTGTAACTGACAGAGAACTGTCACCAGATACTGACTGACCTGTAACTGAAAGAGAACTGTCACCAGATACTGACTGACCTGTAACTGACAGAGAACTGTCACCAGATACTGACTGACCTGTAACTGAAAGAGAACTGTCACCAGAACTGACTACCGTACTGACAGAGAACTGTCACCGATACTGACTGACCTGTAACTGAAGAGAACTGTCACCAGACACTGACTGACCTGTAACTGACAGAGAACTGTCACCAGTACTGACTGACCTGTAACTGACAGAGAACTGTCACCAGAACTGACGACCTGTAACTGACAGTGACCAGTACTGACTGACTAACTGACAGGGAACTGTCACCAGATACTGACTGACCTGTACTGAAAGAGAAACTGTCACCAGATTACTGACTGACCTGTACTGAAAGAGAATGTCACCAGATACTGACTGACCTGTAACTGAAGAGAACTGTCAACAAGATACTGACTGACCTGTAACTGAAAGAGAAATGTCACAGATACTGACTGACCTGTAACTGAAGAGAAATGTCACCAGATACTGACTGACCTGTAACTGCGAAGGAACCTGTCACCAGATACTGACGGACCTGTAACTGACCAGAGAACTGTCACCAGATACTGACTGACCTGTAACTGAAAGAGAAATGTCACCAGACACTGACTGACCTGTAACTGAAAGAGAACTGTCACCAGATACTGCACTGACCTGTACTGAAAGAGAAATGTCACCAGATACTGACTGAACCTGTACACTGAAAGAGAACTGTCACCAGATACTGACTGACCTTTAACTGAAGAGAACGTCACCAGATACTGACTGACCTGTAACTGAAAAGAACTGTCACCAGATACTGACTGACCTGTAACTGAAAGAGAACTGTCACCAGATACTGACTGACCTGTAACTGAAAAGACTGTCACTAGACACTGACTGACCTGTACTGAAAGAACTGTCACCAGACACTGACTGACCTGTAACTGACAGAGAACTGTCACCAGATACTGACTGACCTGTAACTGACAGAGAATGTCACCATATACTGACTGACCTTAACTGAAAGAGAACTGTCACCAGATACTGACTGACCTGTAACTGACAGAGAACTGTCACCAGATACTGACTGACCTGTAACTGACAAGAACTGTCACCAGATACTGACTGACCTGTAACTGAAGAGAACTGTCACCAGATACTGACTGACCTGTAACTGACAAAAACTGTCACCAGATACTGACTGACCTGTAACTGACACGAACTGTCACCAGATACTGACTGACCTGTACTGACGCGAATGTCCCAATACTGACTGACCTGTAACTAAAGAGAACTGTCACCATACTGACTGACCTGTAACTGAAAGAGAACTGTCACCACAATACTGACTGACCTGTACTGACAGAGATGTCACCAGATACTGACTGACCTGTAACTGAAAGAGAACTGTCACCAGATTGACTGACTGTACTGACCAAATCTTCACAGATACTGACTGACCTGTACCTGACAGAGAACTGTCACCAGATACTGACTGACTGTAACTGACGAAACTGTACCAGATACTGACTGACCTGTAACTGAAAGAGAACTGTCACCAATACTGACGACTGACCTGACTGACACAGACTGTCACCATATCTGATGACCTGTATGACAGATGTACCGAGATCTGACGTGACGAGTGTGGATCCATAGAGGACTGCATCCATCGGCCGTGGGTTTTCGGACGTTGTCCAATCATCCATTCCGCCCCATTTGGATGAACAATCGGTCGGTCATGCGGTTATTTTGGCCCAATAGGCCGAAACACTGAACAATCGGTTGATCAGAATGGGAATATTGCATGGTGTGTACTCAGCTTCAGTTTATTTGTCATTATATACTTATTTTCCTTGCTTGATTACTGTTGATCTTATTATAGACACACCTTCCTAGACACACTGGTTTCCAGTTCCCCCCACCATATATTTGGTTTTAACATCCATCAAACTGCACTAGGAAGGGTCTATTACTAACTAACTCTAGCCACCTGGGATCTCCCCTCGTACAGAAGAGATTTGGCCAAAGACAAGCTGTGAGGTTGGAACTAGGCCGAGCCCAATTTTCCTTTGCTTATGTGAATCTTTGCTGTTGGGGTTCCGAGCTGATGAATGGATTGACATTGTCCTCATGTTAATCTTTAGATAACTGCTACCGCTGTTGTACGAGTGGAAGATTACAATGGCCCCCAGGGCTGTGAGGGGGAAGAGAAATTATATGGGCACCTTCATACCACAATCCATTTATGGGAATCTTTATTAAATGGCTCCACTGACGCTGCTCTCTCATTAATCTCTTCAAACCCTGGCTTCTATCCGATTGAACCCAGGCACTTAAATGTTTCTCTGGCCAGAAACCAGCGAACATCCTTTTTTCTTCTCATTACTCGTCCCCGGGCGTTTGAAAACTACAAATCTGCACATTCGCCTGGCAAACTGAACCCTGCCCGATAAATTTACAAGTAGGACAATGCAGAAATTTGATGGTATGGTCCATAAATGACCTAAACACGAAGTCAACTCTGATTGAAGAAAACTACGACCTTGGTGAGGAACCAGAGGGAACCCAGTCAGCCAAGATAAAACCCCAGACTTAGAGTAACTGTAACTACATGTTACATTACTTGATGACGCTGACACAGAACTTTTGGGTAAAGGGTTGTCCATGCTTTTATTAATAAATGAATTTCCATATGCCTTATTTACATATGCTCCTTAGCATATTAACCCACTGATACCCTTGCACTCCATAACCATCCATGTTGTTAACCATTTTAGCTGTAGACGCGCTTCCTAAACTTGCCAGGTCCCCACCAAGGTCAGACGCCCCATCATTTAGGCACTGTGGGGCTAACAACCCCTCTCAATTTAACATGGTACATGCCCACTGTCCAAATAGTGTCCTTCAGCAAAGTTCATATACATAGGGCTGACATGGTAAGATAATAAGATTGCCCTTGCCTTTATTTTACACACTGGTTTCTGCCGTTAGATAACATCTGTTGCTTGGTATAGATAATACTGTAGCACAAGGGAACTTTTGCACCTTTTATTGCATCGTCCTTTTAGTATAATGTTGTATTTCTCAATGATATTGCATGGGGTCCAATTGGAATAAAACTATCCATACCGTAACAGTTTTACATTACCGTCCTGGTAGTCTCCTTGCTGGGCCCCTTTCCCTGCCTGACCCTGATACATTTGTAATACATGGTGTTGCACCCTTGCATTGTTGCAGTTCATTTCCATTAGCCAACACAATCGCAGCCCTGATGGCAGTTTACATTCAGCCTCCATTACTCTCTGTACTTTGTGCATCAGGGTACGGGAGGACACGGCAAGTAGCAAGTTCCCGGTGATAAATGCCATTCAGCCCAAACGCAGACAGCCAGGTCCTGGGATCCACACTGAAATTACATTAATAAATATCAGCAGAACACCTGTGTATTTCAACCTTTAATGGCGCTTGAGGGGAGCCGCACTGCGGTCTGGGGCTGGGATTTATTTATAAAGCTTTTTACAAGTCATTTTATTGGGCACAATGAATAAACCATGGGTTGAGCACTGAGCACAGCCACATGGCAGCTCCCTCTGCAATGTAGCACTGCCCGCCAGTGAGAATGGCGCCCCCTACAGCAGGGAACTAGGACAGGCATGGTGCAGCTCTGCCTTGGAGGACCAAAGGGCTAAACAGATAGCTCAGTTAGGATGGAACTAAAGATGTTAATGTCTGCTAATCATGGGTGCTGGGAATTGTAGTTCTATCACAGAAAATACAAGCGTTTAGATTAACAGAAAAGTCCCCCTGCCTAGACCTCCCCACAATTCTAATAACACTGGGGGAAGAGACCAACACTGCAGGTTAATTATAGGCTGGAAAACTACATTTATCAAAAGATGCTGGGAGGTGTAGTTCAGATAGGAGGAAACAGACTCAAAATCAATCTATGAGGTTTGACCAACTCCCATAATCATAAGAACGGAAATTCAACAACACAGAGAAGCGCCAGCCCCAGGAACCTTCTTTACAGCACTAATAAAACACTAATAAAAATAGTAATTAATAATAACACTAATAAAAATAATAATTATAAGAACACTAATAAAAAATAATAATTAATAAAAACCACAAAATAAATAGTATTTTAATAAATAGTAATTACCATCAATATTAAAATAGTAATTAATAACACTAAATTAAAATAGTAATTAATAACACTAATATTAAATAGAATTATACCTAATATTAAAATAGTAACTTAATAACACTATAATAAAATAGTATAATAGTAACACTAATAATAAAAATAGTAATTAATAGAACACTAAGAAAAAAATAATAAGAACACTATATAAAAAGTAATTAATAAGAACACTAATATAAAATAGTAATTAATAAGAACACTAATAATAAAATAGTAATTAATAGCACTAACTACTAATAAAATAGTAATTGATATTAAATAGTATAATAATAAAAATTAATTAAAAATAGCACTATAAAAATTTAATCTATAATAACCACTAATAATAAAATTTGCAATTAATTAATAACACTATAAAATATTAATTAAAATACTAATAAAATTATTACTTAGAAAGACCAAATAAACTATATAATTAATAATAAAAATAGTAATTATTAATAACCTAATAAAAAGTAATAAAGGGCATGCCCACCTCCCAAAAACTGTATTAACCCATACTGGCCCCCTCTGCTTTTAAAAAAACCTTACCCTTACATCTCTGCTCCTTATTGTTCCCAGAAGATTTCCTTTCCAAAGTCCAGGAAACTGAAGACTCCAAGCTGTCCTGTGAGGCTTCGATCCACACTATTTCCTTGTCCTCATCAATGTCTTGGAGCATGCGCATACCCCCAACCCACCATCCGCATCCATTCTCGCCATCGTTGCACCTACCTATTAACCTATTGGGGGAAGATAAGTAACCTAGCCCACACACCTACCGCCGCAATATTTTTTTGAAAATCCCTCCCCCCCGATCTATCCTTACAGACCCTTCTCTCCCCGCGGCGTTTCTAGTGACTCAGCTCGCGTCTGTGATTGGCTGCCTCTCAGCCAATCACAGACGCGGCTAAGATCCGGCCCCTGCTTGCAAAAAGGAGGCTGGAATGGAGCGCCACGGAGAGAAGGCAGTGTAAGTAGAATTAGGGGGTTTTTAAAGAATATGCCGGCAGTTGGGGTTGGATAGGGGTTACCTACCTTATCCTTAAGTTGGTTTAGTGGAGTGAACATGCCCTTTAATATAACACTAATAATAAAACTAGTAATTAATAATAATAATGAAAATAATAATAGGCTGGAGGGCTGCAGGGAAGTCTTTCTTCTGCTGTGTGACGGAGACCATGTTATTTTATGCAGATGATCTTCTTGAACAGTGAAGACTTCTGGCACTCGTCATGTGTCCATTGGGTGATTATTAGGTTTAGATTTTTTTATATGTAGCAGTATGGAATGACCCCTTGCAGAACTACTGAGCTGTAGGATGGTAGTGAAATAGTTAATGGCGCTGGGTTCTAATATCTGGTGATGGGTAAGGGGAAGGACCCCGATATCGGTATAAACAATACTTGAATCTTCTGTTATCGGATAATCTTGGGATTACCGAAGGGTTAATCGTGAACGTCCATTTTATGATGTCCAAACCCATTAAATTCCATCTGGCGCTGAATGGACTGACGGACAGATCTGAAAACGATTCATAGAATGTGGGAATTAAACAAAGATTAATGGTGAAATGAGAAAATAAATTAAAAGTTCATTCAGGGATTGACTACAAACACAATGAGAAGCTTCAACAATTCCAGTCTGGTCACGTCCTGATTCCGACGCGAGATTATCAGCCACCTCGACGGTCACTTCATGAAAGGAGAAATGTCAATCACGTGAAGGACTGTCCGTCAGAATATAACAGCGCATCCTTCTGTACATTGGAGTCTTATAAATCAGAGGCGCTCTATAGCCTGGTCACACCTTTAGATCCTTTTGTCCCGACCACCAATGTCTAACTGGTCTCCACGGAGAAGACCTGCCAGTCACAGCAAACTAGTGCGGCTGACAGTTCGCCGAGTTACCGTTGGTTTCGTACTCGTCCATTAGGACCAACAATACGCCAAAAAAACCCCAATTTAATTCAGCCCTGTTGACTGATACACTGAACTATCAGTCGATCGGGCCGAAAAATCTCAAGGTGTGTAGAAGATAAGACTTTTTATCTGGTCTATTACATCTGCTGTCAATCTATTGTTTGCCGCAGATTTAGAACACAGGCAAACCTTTGCACCATCTTTTAATAACCCCCCTTGTTTGGTTGGAAAAGGAACTGGGTGGGTAAGTCATTCAAGTGATTTTTCCGTTATTGTTATTTTGGCACAAACCAGCTTCCCTGGAGTATATTAGATTGCAAGCTCTTGGTCCCAGCTTGCAGTAAAGTGGACTCCCAGCCAGGTCATTTCCTATCAATGTGACTATAAATCGTTCGTGACCTGCTGACTATTTTTTTATAGAGGGACGATTGATGGCCGAGGATTTTTAAGGCTTCAGTTTTTACGTAGATAAAGTGCTCATGCCAAGGACGAGAGATTCAGGCTGAGCTCATTGTGGGAAGGCAGTCTGTAATCCCCCCATTCAGTAGCTGGATTACAGGCCCCATCTACTCTATCCAATCAACTCTTCACTCATTGAACCATCGAAATAATAACTTACAAATTCAGCCTTTCCATTCAGGTTTCGAGTTATATTGACATTTGCATTTAGATGATTTCTCTATTTTTCCTTTCTGTTGAGTCCGCTATGTAAAATGGAACAGTCATTTCTATATTAAATGCCACTCCTGGACCATTCACTCCACTGCCCTATAAAATCCCTGAATAGGAGTCTCGCACTAACTGTGAAATCCCCTGAGATAACTCTCCTTATCCTGTGGGCTGATGTGTCACGTTATACCAGGATACTGTCAACTTATGAAAATAATATAAGGACAGACTGAGTTTATACAGGTCAGTACCAATACTCACATCATGGGTGTACAGTATATTGTCCGTATTTGCATATTTCCTCACCTTAAAAGTAAATTTTACTTAAGACTTTATTAGTCTTTAGATGTAAAAGTGCAAACACTTCATTCCTTTGAATGGTCCTGACCCAGCGTTTAGCATGGCAGCTCCTGAAAGCTTCACACAGAGTTTAATCCTCCTGTACACACGAGGACTGATAACTGCTGACAAATAAATCCTAATGAACTTTAACTGTTTGGTTAATGTAAGATGGTTTATTTTCAGCTAAATTAATTAAAGCAAATGTATATTCATTCAGTAGAAATTAATATTGAATGCAGAGGTTTTCACTCATACGGGGAGATTTCAACATCAAAAAGTAATTGAAGACTTGTCATATTCAAGGTCCTGAACACCATCTATGGTGGGTACAGGGTAACCATCTGTGGTGGGATGAGCCCCCATCTATTGTGGGTACAGGGTAACCATCTGTGGTGGATGACAACAACATCTATGTGGGACAGGGTAATCATCTGTGGTGGGATGAGCAACCATCTATGGTGGGTAAGGGTAACCATCTGTGGTGGATGAACAACCAATCTATGGTGGGTACAGGGTACCATCTGTGGTGGGATGACAACCATCTATGGTGGGCAAGGTAATCATCTGTGGTGGATGAACACCTCTTGGTGGGACAAGGGTATCATCTGTGTGGGATGAGCACCCCATCTCTGGTGGGTACAGGTAACCATCTGTGGTGGGTAGAGGGTAACCATCTGTGGTGGGATGAACAACCATCTATGGTGGGACAAGGGTAACCATCTGTGGTGGGATGAACAACCATCTATGGTGGGACAAGGGTAATCATCTGTGGTGGGATGAGAAACCATCTATGGTGGGTACAGGGTAACCATCTGTGGTGGGATGAGCAACCATCTATGGTGGTACAGGGTAATCATCTTTTGGTGGGATAGAAACTCATCTATGGTGGGTACAGGGTAACCATCTGTGGTGGGATGAGAAACCATCTATGGTGGGTACAGGGTAACCATCTGTGGTGGGATGAGAAACCATCTATGGTGGGTACAGGGTAACCATCTGTGGTGGGATGAGAAACCATCTATGGTGGGTACAGGGTAACCATCTTTGGTGGGATGAGAAACCATCTATTGGGTACAGGGTAATCATCTTTTGGTGGGATGAGAAACCATCTATGTGGGTCAGGGTACCATCTGTGTGGGATGAGGCAACATCTATGTTGAAATGGTATCATTGTGTGGATAGAAACCATCTATGGTGGGTACAGGGTACCATCTGTGGTGGGATGAGCAACCATCTAGGTGGGGTACAGGGAACCATCTGTGGTGGGATGAGAACCATCTATGTGGGTACAGGTAACCATCTGTGGTGGGATGAGAAACCATCCTATGGTGGGTACAGGGTAACCATCTGTGGTGGGATGAAAACCATCTATGGTGGGACAAGGGTTTATCTGTGGTGGGATGAAAACCATCTATGGTGGGACAAGGGTAATCATCTGTGGTGGATAGAAACCATCTATATAAAAGTGTACCTTTTTGGATATAAGATAAATCATATAGCTATCAATGGTGGGTAAGGGTAACAATCTATGGTGGGATAAGGGTAACCTTCATAATGGGATAAGGGTACCCATCTATGGTGGGATAAGTAACCATCTATGGTGGGATAAGGGTAACCTTTATGGTGGGACAAGGGTAACCATCTGTGATGGGATGAGAAAACCATCTATATAAAAAGGTGAACCTTTATTGGATATTAAGATAATCATAGCTATCATGGTGGGGTAAGGGTAACAATCTATGGTGGGATAGGGTACCTTCAATGATGGGATAAGGGTAACGATCAATGTTGGGATAAGGTAACCCATCTCTGGGGATAGGGTAACCTTCAAATGATGGGATAAGGTAACCATCTATGGTGGGATAAGGGTAACCATCATGGGGGTAATAGGGTATTCATCAATTTGGGATAAGGGTAACCATCTAGGTGGGGATAAGGGTAACCATCTATGGTGGGATAAGGCTAACCTTCAATGATGGGATAAGGGTAACCATCTATGGTGGGATAAGGGTAACCATCTATGGTGGGATAAGGGTAACCATCAATGATGGGATAAGGGTAACCATCTATGGTGGGATAAGGGTAACCATCAATGTTGGGATAAGGGTAACCATCAATGGTGGGATAAGAGTAACTATCTATGTTGGGATAAGGGTAACTATCTATGGTGGGATAAGGTTAACGCTTCAATGGTGGGATAAGGGTAACCTTCAATGATGGGATACAGGGTACCATCTATGGATATATAAGGGTAACTATCTATGGTGGGTAAGGGGTAACCGTCTATGGTGGGATAAGGGTAACCTTGAATTGATGGGATAAGGGTAAACCATCTATGGTGGGATAAGGGTAACTATCTATGGTGGATAAGGGTAACCATCTATGGTGGGACTAAGGATAGACTTCAATATGGGATAATGGTCACTATCATGGTTGGAAATAAGGGTAACCTCTATGGTGGGTAAGGGTACCATCAAATGGTGGGGCCACGGGTAACTATCAATGGTGGGACAGCATACCCTAGATGTGAGGACATGGGTAAACCATCAGTGGTGGGACGCGCTAACCATTTGATATTGAGACAAGGTACCTTCAATGGGGGACTAGGAAAGTAGAGCATGGATCCTGGCCGTTTCCTAAATTGAACCCCTTGTTTCCTAAAAACTGAACGTTCCCGTACAAATCGGGCAGATTGTTCTGGACTTTCGAACATATTTCGAGGGTTACGAATCGGTAGTAACCCCGTAAACATGTTTCCGTACCCCCTCAAAAGTAAGTTTCTTTTCGATTTCAGCTTTTCCCGATTTCCTGGAAAAATTTTTTTGGGAAAGACTAGGACTTGAATCAGGTTGAATGAATTAGTGGGGACATTACATAATATCTATACGGAACAGTGGGTACTGACATGCAGTGATGCAATCTTTCAAACTGCCAATCAGACAACTGTGATTTGAGACTTGATCTACAATTGGCAGTAAAAACAGAACATTTTGCTTTATTCAATTGGAGTGTGGATTTGGATTGCTGAATATATTCGCACCATTATTAAGATTTATTACTAATAGATTTTTTGAAGGATAATTATTGTTCCCATGTCTGGCAACGTAAGCTGACTTCCTCCCTCTTTGCAGTCAATCATGGCTGGTTGACTGCGACAATCGCAACCAATGATTTGACCTCCTTTTTCGTCCTGATGCCTTCACTGCACATGCTCAGGTTATAAAAAGCTCTATTGAGTCAAGGGTTGAGGCACATACCTTTTCTATACAGAATAAAATAATATGATTAGAATATCTGGTTACAAATGCATGGTATAAACTGGTAAATAGCAGTTTGGGTTGCGGGCAGATAACCTTGATTTTGGTTTTATGGGTGGACATGTACTTTAAGGTCAGTGGCCTCATTGGTGTGTGACCCTTTAAAACCCACTATTTTCATTCATGGTTTTCAATAAGATAACGGGTAGACCAAACAGGACGATGATGGTATACAATATAAAGATGATTCTGTATAGTATATAAAATGATGATGATATAGATATGAATAGCTGTATATATGTATAATAGATTGAATAGATGCTATAGATGTTATATGATATGAAGCTATCGTAATATGTTATATAGATTGATAAGTGTATAGATGTATATAGATATGATAAGCAGGTATATATGTATATAGATATGAATAGATGTCATAGATTAAGACTGCATGTCTAGATAATGATATGAATTATCTGCATAGCTGTCTATCTATCTATGATCGATTAGTATGAATCGTGTTTATTATCTATCGATATGATGCTGATAGCATATGATTGATACTGCTGCTCGATTCTTAGATACCTCCTTCTCGCTGTTATCTCTGCCGCTACTCTTCCTGCTGCTCGTCTCGCTGCTTGGATCTACCTAGCTTCTTGTCTCTGGCGCTCGCTCCGCTGTCTACTGGTATGCCTGCTGATCCCGCTGTCTGGCTCTGCCTCGCTCTTTTCGCTGGTCTCTGGGCTTCTGCCTGCTGTCTCGCTGTCTCTGGCTGCCTCTGCCCTAGCCTTGTCTCCTGCTGTCTCGCTGATCTCTCGCCTGACTGCTTCGCGTTCGCCCACTTTCCTCTCTCGTCTGGCCCTCTGCTGCTCATGCTTCTTTCGATAATGTGTTATACTGACTTGATACGCTTGTCTAGATACTCTATATGATGATCATGATATAGATCTTGTATAGATGTATAAACTGCTCTGAATAAGCTTGATCTCTACGGATATGTCGCTGATATCGACTGTCTAATCGGTTGCCATAGACTGCTAGATGTCTCAATGGACTTGTCTCGTGTCTCGATTGAATCGCTAGTATATGATCGCGTTACGCTAGTATCCTGAATAAGCTGTTAGCTTGTATCATCAATATAAGCATGCTTATATGATCTTGACATGCTGTCTAAGCTGTTCATATCGCTATGTAGCTGATTTACTAATGCCATAGAATAGATGTGAAGTAGAAGCTGTAGTTTCTCGATCTGCACTTTATCTATAATAGGAGCTGTATAGAGTAGATACATAGTATATACTATTCGAATTAGATTCTCTTGACAATGTAAGCTGTCTACTAGCTGTAGCTGTCTCGCTTCTTCGACGCTCGCTGTCTCCTGTCTCTCGCTCGCCTAGACCTAGCGTGTCTCTCCCCTGCCTCTGCCTCGCTGCACGCTGCGATGTCTAGGTCTCAGATAGTAGCTGTGAATCTGCTAGTGCATAGACTGTTATTCTACATCTGTTGTCTATCGCTCTCCCGACCTGCTGCTTTATAGCTGTCATCGCTGTTCTAGCTTATGATGATCATCAGCTTCTAGCTGTCTGCTACTGATAATGATATGCTTTGAGCCTTGCTCGCTGTAACGGCTTGCTGCTTAATTGTCTATGACGCTGCCTGCTGTAATATAGTATTAGATCGATAGTGATAGGATAGATACGCGTGTATAGATGTATAATATGGATATAAGGCTGTATAGATGATAGATCTATATGAATCGCTTATAGCTGTCATATCTGCTATGACCTACGTTCGCTGTCTACTGGTTAAGCCCTCGCTAGATGCTTCTCGATATGAATGCTATCCTTGATAAGTCATTATGAATGCAAGATGTGCGCTGTATCTAGCTCTGACCCCTGCTGTCTCTCGATTGCATCGCTAGGATCATAGACCTTGCTACGGCTTCTGGTTCTCACTCGATCTCTGCCTGTTCCGCTTAGGTATCTGGTATGCTCCTGTCATCATGTATATGGATCATGCCTCGCTGTATGATGTCTCTGGATATGCAGAGCTTATACTTTTGTCTCTAGCTCTGCCTCGCTTTCGCTGTCTCTCGCTCTGCCTCGCTTCTCCTGCTATGTCTCTGATACAGCTGGTATGATGTATATGGCATATGACTCAGCTGTATCGCTATGTATCTTGTCTGCTGTGATCTATCGCATATTGCTATGTCTGCGATGTCCTTTATGAGACAATATGATATCGCGTCGATATAGATCCGTATATGATGTATATGGATCATGAATACGGTTATCGTATATTTTATATTGATGATAGATGTAATAGATGTATAGTATATAGTATAGTGTAAGGATATGAATAGTGGCTGAGCTGATAATGTATAATGGATATGAATCTGTATGATTCTAGGAATGTAGTGTATAGATTATGATCGTTTAGCTTATGTATATGAATGCTTATGGACCTGAATCGATGTCGATTCAGGTGAATATGCTGTATAGGGTATATGGATAGAATAGCTGATGTACTAGTGAATAGTGCCCTATATGGATTATAGCCATACATATGTATATGTCTGCTAGCTATTGTATATGTAAAACGATGTATAGATGTATATGGTCAATGATAGATGTATAGATGTATATGGATATGAATAGACTGTAATAGTGTATATTGATATGATATAGCTGTATAGATGTATATTATATGAATAGCTGTGTATATACTTGGTATGAGTATGGAAGAGAGTATAGTGATATGGATATATGTATAGTTAGTAAGATTATCAATAGCATAGTGTATGGAGTATTCTGTATAAGATATAGTATATATGATATAGAAGAATGATGTATAATTGTTATAGTATAATGAATAGCTGTATAGATGTATATAGGATATGATAGATGTACTAGTATGTATTAGTAGATATGTAATGTATCTGATATTATATGAAGAATAAATGTATTGAGATAGATGGATTAATCGCTGTATTAGAGAAAAAACAAAAAAAAAATATGGAAAATAGCTGTAATAGGTTCATATTAGATATGAATAGATTATAGATTATTGGATATGAATACTATATGTTCTATATGGATATGACATTGCCTGTTCTCAATGTCAATGATATATGAATAGCATGTATATATGTTATAGATATGATATATGTAATAGATGATATAATGCGATTTGTATATGGATATGAATGATGTATAATGTAATATGGATATGATGAATAGATGTATATGATTGAATATGATAAGTATATGATATGAATGCTTATAGATGATATTGATATGAATATATGTTATAGATTGTAGATAGCTGTATAATGTATATGATATAATCATTGTAGATGTGATATGAATGATTGTATAGATGTATATATAGAATGATATTGAATAATAGATGTATATATGTAATATGAATAGATTGTTATAGTAAATATATAAGTCTATATATATAACTTATGGTAATAACTGATTGTGTCTCTGCTTGCCTGTGTCTCGTCTGTCTCTCGCTCTGCTCGCTGTCTCTCCTCTCCTCGTCTCCTGCCTCTTTCTCTCGTCTCTGCTCTGCTGCGTCTCGCTGTCTCTCGGCTCCTGCCTCGCTGTCTCCCTTTTCTTGGATAGTGCTTCTGCTTCTCCGCTACTGCCTCGCTGTCTCCTGTTCTGGCTCTGCCTAGCTGTCTCGCTGTCTCTCGCTCTGCCTCGCTATCTCACGCCTCTCCGTCGGCCTCGCTGTCCGCGTTTCTCTCTGTCTCGCTATGCTGCTGTCTCTCAGCTCTGCCTCTGCTGTCTGCTCTCTCTGTCCTCTGCTCCTGTCTCGCTGTCCATCGCTCCGCTCTGCTCGCTGCTCCAGCTTCGCCTCGGCCCTGTCTCTCTTCCTACCTGCCTCGCTGTCTCGCTTTCCGCATCTCTGTCGATATCTGCCCGCTGCTCTCGCATTATCTCGTTGCATCGCCTCGCGTCTGCCCTAGCTGTCTCGCTGGTCTCTGCCTCCGCTGTCTCTCGCTCATCTCGCTCTCCTCGCTGTTCTGCTCTCGCTCGCTCTGCTGTCCCGCTCGCCTCGCTGTCTTCATGTATCTAGGCTAGCATCCTGTTCTCTCGCTCTCCGCTGCTCGCTTCCATGCGTTCTGGCCACCGGGATATGAATGCTGTATAGATTGTATATGATATGAATAGCGGTATAAATGTATATGATATGAATAGATTGTAGATAGTATAATAGAATGATAGATGTATAATGGTATATGGCTCTGCACTAGATGTATAGATGTATATAGAATGCAGCTTATACTCGATCTATAGCTATGATATATGTATCCGACTGGTCTCTAGTATGCTCGCTGTCTCGCTTCTCTCGCGATGAATCCTGTATCTCGCTCTCTCAAGCTCTGCCTCAGCTGTCTCGCTTGTCTCTAGCCTGCCTCGCTGTCTCCTTTCTCTCGCCTCTGCACTCGCTGTCTCGCTGTATCTCCTCTGCCTCCTGTCTAGCTTCTCTCGGAGCTGCCTCGCTGTCTCGCTGTCTCTCGCATATCCTCGCTTGTCTCCTGTCTCTCCGCTCTGACTCGCTCTCTCGCTGTCTCTCCTCTTCCTCGCCTGTCTCGCTTTCTCCTCTGCCTCGCTGTCCTCTCCTCTCTCGCTGCTGCCTCGCTGTCTCGCTGTCTCTGGCTCTGCTAGTGTCTCGCTGTCTCTCGCTCTTCCTCATGTAGCAGGGGTCTCCGAGAAATTAAGAAGAATTTTCAAAAAACATCGTATCCCTGTCTGCTTTAAACCGAACAACACACTGAGGCAGCAATTGGTACATCCGAAAGACCCAATACCAAAACACAAGAAAAGCGACATCATATATGCAGTGCAGTGCAGTGAAGAATGCTCTGATTTGTATGTGGGGGAGACCAAACAGCAACTGCATCAACGTATGGCCCAGCACAGAAGAGCCAATTCCTCGGGTCAGGACTCAGCCGTGTATCTGCATCTTAAGGATAAAGGACATACCTTTGAAGATTGTAATGTTAACATACTGGCGAAGGAACGTGACTGGTTCAAGAGAGGTGTTAAGGAGGCCATTTATGTGAAAATAAAGAAACCAAGCCTAAATAGAGGTGGGGGGGTTCGACACCAACTGTCTGCCATGTACAATGCTGTTTTAACACCTTACTCTGGGCGTTCCTATAACACCTCTCTTGAACCATCTGTGGTGGGATGAGAAACCATCTATGGTGGGTACAGGGTAACCATCTGTGGTGGGATGAGAAACCATCTATGGTGGGACAAGGGTAATTATCTGTGGTGGGATGAGAAACCATATATGGTGGGACAAGGGTAATCATCTGTGGTGGGATGAGAAACCATCTCTATAAAAAGGTGATACCTTTACTGGATATTAAGATAATCATAGCTATCAATGGTGGGGTAAGGGTAACAATCTATGGTGGGATAAGGGTAACCTTCAATAATGGGATAAGGGTAACCATCTATGGTGGGATAAGGGTAACCATCTATGGTGGGATAAGGGTAACCATTTATGGTGGGACAAGGGTAACCATCTGTGATGGGATGAGAAACCATCTATATAAAAAGGTGATACCTTTATTGGATATTAAGATAATCATAGCTATCAATGGTGGGTAAGGGTAACAATCTATGGTGGGATAAGGGTAACCATCAATGTTGGGATAAGGGTAACCATCTATGGTGGGATAAGTCTGTCTGTCTCTCTCTCTCTCTGTCTGTCTGTCTCTCTCTCTGTGTCTGTCTCTCTCTCTCTCTCTCTCTCTGTCTCTCTCTCTCTGTGTCTGTCTTGAGAGAAATCTATATATCTATATAGCTGTAGAGAGAGAGAGGAGAGAGAGAGAGAGAGATCTATATCTCTATATAGATGTATTAGAGGAGAGAGGAGAGAGAGAGAGAGAGATCTATATAGATTATAGATGAGAGGAGAGAGAGGAGAGAGACTATAGCGTATGAGAGAGAGAGAGATATCTATATGATTTATAGAGAGAGAGAGAGAGAGAAAGAGAGAGAGAGATATCTATATAGATGTATATAGAGAGAGAGAGAGATATCTATATAGATGTATAGAGAGAGAGAGAGATCTATATATCTATATAGATTGTATAGAGAGGAGAGAGAGATCTATATATCTAATAGATGTATATAGAGATATATATATATATATCTATATAGATGTATAAGAGAGAGAGAGATCTATATATCTATTAGATGTATATAGAAGAGAGAGAGAGAGAGAGAGATCATATATCATATAGAGTGTATAGAGAGAGAGAGGAGAAGAGATCTATATCTCTATATAGATGTATAGAGAGAGAGAGAGAGAGAGAGATCTTATATATGTATAGAGAGCGAGAGAAGAGAGAGATCTATATATCTATATAATGTATAGAGAGAGAGAGAGAGAGAGAGATATCTTATATCTATATAGATTATAGAGAGAGAGAAGAGATATAACTAAGAGATGTATAGAGGAGAGAGAGAGAGAGATCTATAACTATATAGAGTATAGAGAGAGAGAGAGAGAGATCTATATTCTATATGATGTATATAGAGAGAGAGAGAAGAGAGAGATCTATATTCTATATAGATGTATAGAGGAGAGAGGAAGAGGAGGTCTTATATCTATTAGATGTATAGAGAGAGGAGAGAGAGAGAGAGAGAGAGAGGAGAGAGAAGAGAGGGAGTCTATATATCTATATAGATGTATAAAAGAGAGAGAGAGAGAGAGATCTAGAGATCTAGCACCTGTTATGTTAACGGCTTACGCCGGCTAGTACTTATATATTCGGGACTGTGTGTAGCCTGAAAAAGGTAGTGAGAATCTTATGGGAACACACCATACAATATTTCTGGGAAACCGACTATTATTACAGTGTATTGATCTCACATGTCCCGTTCATGCGGATTGGACGGGTCTGTTGGTAAATAACGGCCTATCAGGCAATTCAATAAGGCCATGGTATTTTGCTTGCTAGTGATGAATGGTCGGTAGGTACAAAAATCGTTCCCAGCTTTATTGGCTCAAAGATTCTGTCTATCATATTTAAGCATCTTTACTGTGCGCATCCAGCTTTAGGGTTAAAGTTAGGGACTGCCCTGCAGATTCCAGGACTGTTCGGGACCCAGGGCCCCTTCGCTGGTAGTTTCGTAATTTATTACACTATCATTATAGCTATAATCCTCCCATTGACTACAATATGTCCCCCAAACTGCCAGGGTTTTAAAAAGATTCTTTCCATCCCTCTGTAAAGATAAGGTCATGTTTGGTTAATTATATAACGACGCGGTTGTACCGTTCTGAAATGATCTTTTACGGCAGCGAGTTTTTTAAACGGCCTCATTGTAATAAAAACGACTGTTGCGGCAAAGATCAATATCAGGAGATTCTGGTGGATCGGTTATAATACTGTTTTCTTTTTAAATAACTTGCCCTTTGATATTGATCCATTAGGGTGGTTTGAACTCCTGGTTAGACACGTCTCCCCTCCCCATTGACAGACAGACAATGATTAAACCTAAATTTATCCTGGTCCACTGCAGGACAGTGTGGGAATTATAGAGTTAATTTTGTGTCTATTACTGACCAACACAAACAATCCCCAGGTGTTAATCTAACGCCTGAAGCTATTTCCCTAGAAGACAATCTTCCTTTCTGCTCAAACAGCAATTAAATAGGAATATCTGTTCTATTGGGTCGTTTATCTGTCACTGTGAATTGCTGCAGGTCTGCAGTAACCCCACAGCAGAGCGCGGCATATAATAACCCCCACAGTACTGGACTGGATTTCTGTAAACTCAGAGCCCTGTGCCTCGCAACCAGACCCCAGAGAGTTAACGCTCTGAATAATATATATTTTAACTCCTTCCTCACTGACGTCCATTTCTCTGTGTGATTAGGATGGAGGTGGGTGAGGGAACTAGGGCTGGGTACACACAGCATATATTACCGACCGGCCGTCGATACTTGCCGTGGGTCAGGTGGCCAGCTGGAAATATCTGATGGTGTAGGGTGGCCACCGGGCCGAGCTTGGTCGCCCGCTCGTCCAGATGAACGGGCGACCAAGCTCGGTCGCAGCTGGCCGCCCTACACCATCAGATATTTCCGGCTGGCCAACTGACCACGGCACTATCGATCAGCCGTCGTAATATCTGTTGGTGTGTACCCAGCCCAACAATCGGTCTGTTGGTAAATCACGGGCCATCCCTATAGGCCGCACATCATCAACTATTGCCATGATCGACAGTCATTTGCTCGTCGCTCGGTCAGGCAATAAAAGCCCCGTGTGTTCCCAGCCTAAGGCTGCGGCAATACTACAGCGAGCGTGAAATGTTGCGCTGTAATTTTACCAATATTCCGTTATCAGATCACATGTGATCACAGCGCACACAGTGCGGCCACACCTTGCTGCGTTTCTCATGCCTTACTCACAAACCACGTTCGTAAGCATGTGAGAAAAACCAAAAGCACTCCTTCAGAGAGGTCGTCAGATTAATCGTTAAGAGAAAGATAAACGCTCTGGACTTGTTAATCCAACTGGAAAGGTTAATTGGAGGGGGGGGGGTTGGGACAGAGCAGCTGCTTCGATTTCTATAATTGTATAATGACAGCTTGCGATGGGTTAATATCGCAGATCCAGGGTTGCTGGTATTGGTATTAGTGGGAATCCTCCCACATCAATACTGAACATTTAGCCAACATTTTACCTTTAGGTCACGTCATAGAAAACCCCCCCACAACAGTTAGAATTCATCGTGCTGTGAACCGATAGATAGATCTGGAACTTGGGGGTTAATCTTGCTGTAAGGGTCTGACTAAGAGGGAGTTAATGACTCAGCAGGGAATGATGAAGTGTCCATAGGGTGATCCAGCTGGTTTAGAGGTTAGATTGTACCAAGGTGCACCAATGTCGCACCTTGTTCTGTGTTTGTGTTCCTGCGATTTCTATTTTAACCCAAATGCATGCACAATGAAAAAAGTGTAGTGTCGCCTAGCCATAAATGTAAATTTCCACCTCTCCCAGTCCACCAGGCTGTTTTTAAACTGCAACTCTCACCTATCAACTCTACAATATTTGTGTTTAATAAGGATTCTTGTCCAGGTACCGGTTAAAAACCAATGAGTCCCAGTGCTAGTATCCCACCATAGAGGTGCACACAGGACCGTAACGGAAAATGGCGAATGTCCGATTTAACCACGATTGCTCCTTGTATTGGCAATTGGTTGGCCGAAACAGATGTACGTTGTGTAATTTATGATCTGCTTTATGACAAGCCAGACCGAACACCTGTTTTATATCTGGTAAAGCGGCCATACATGGAACACATGTAATCCCACATGTGCCACTGTGGGTCGGCCCCCTCGATCACACTGTGTATGAACCTAAGACTTGTACATAGGAATAATTGTGTGGACGAGGCCAGATGCACAAGAGAACACATACACATAGATTGTAAGCTCTACGGCCAGGAACCTCATTACCTCTTGTGTAAGCCCTAGCACTTTCTATTTATTAATTATATATTTATTACTGAACTATCTATGTATTTATCCCCCTTGTATGACTTTATTGTATTTTATTACTGTACAGTGCTGCGTCCCCAAGTGGGATATAAATAAACTATATAAATAACCTATACATACACATTCAATACTTCTTCTTATTGGCTCCAAAAGGTTTGATCCACATTCAAGCGGACATTGGCAGAAGCGGGCAGCCTGCTTTGTACTAATTCTCCAAAATTAAATGACTGATTGAAAATACCACCAATCAACTCAGAAGCAAGGCCAAGAATTTACAAGAATTATTAGATATCCGCAACTACACATTCATGGTCTGATCCCCCCAATGTGCCGGATCCCAACAGGAAGGGTCCCACCCCATATTCTGTTTTGTACATTTATGGAATCATTTTGGGATTTGTTTCACTTTTCTTTCTTGGCAATAGCTTTACCACACTCACATTTTGCTTGGCTTATTGCCTTGTCACATGATTTATTTGCCTCCTTATACCTAATAAAATATTCAGGAGACCCTTAATACACCATTTCTTGCCAATGTCAGCACTAGCCATGTTATCACCCCACAGAGGGTTGGTTTGTTGGTTTGGAATAGAGAGAGGAATAGTTAATTAACAACCTTCCTTTTACTGCTACGTTAATTCGCCACACAGATTCCCATAACCTGTTGGTTTGTGTTTGTCTAAAATATGTGATTTTTGTTTCCCCTTCATACTGGTCCATTAGATAACCCGCAGTCACCGAGATAACACTGATGATTGTGGGTATTGTACATCATTAACTGCACCAACCACAGAGACCCCCAAACCTCACAGGGACCCTTGACTGGAAGATAAATCTCAGCTTTGGAAAGGAACATCCAGAATGGAAAGATCCCAATTTTATTTCTTTATTTTTACTCCAAATCAGAGGCTCCAATGTTCAGGAGCTGCTCTGTGTAAGGCCCGGAATAAATCTATTTTTAATAATGGAGGGAAGTCGTTTTGGTTGAAACAAATCTATAAGCGATGATAGGGAGGGAAGACGAGCCAAGGTTTGGTTTGTACAAACATCTGTTCTTCCCTAATGATCTTGGCCGGGGATTTTAATATAAGAAACCAACACAGGGAACTTTCATAGATAGAATATCAGATACGTATAATAATATACATATATATTAGATACAGTATAATATATACATTATAATCATAGAATATAGCTAATGAATATATAATATAGATACGTATAATATATAAATAGAGCATATAGATACAGTATACCTATATAATACTAGAATATAGATACAGTTAATATATATACATTAGAATATCTAGATACAGTATAATATAAATGGGCTCGCTCATAGGACGTCTTTATATCATAGATCTCTTAATTCGTGTGTTATATCTGCTTGTATTTACCAGTCTCATATGATACATAATCTAATACGTAGATATCAATCGCAAATATATATTATCAGTATATATAATTTTATTACGATAGATCATATAATATAAAATAGAATAAATAGTAGATATAAGTAAATATAACTATCTATAAAAATTAGATATAGATACAGTATAATATAAATAGAATATAGATCTAGTATAATATATACAATATAGATATATAATACAGTATAATATATAACATAGAATATAGATACAGTATAATATATATCGATTATAAAGATAATGAGATAAAATAAAAGAAATATAGATACAGTATAATATATTAATATTAGAATATAGAACACGTATAATTATAAATAGAATATAGATACAGTATAATATATAATTAGAATATATATACAGTAATAATATATAAATAAATAGATACAGTAGAAATATAAATAGAATATAGATACAGTATAATATATAAATAGAATATACATAAAAGTAAATATATACATTAAATAGATACAGTAAATTTATAAATAGAATATAGATACAGTAGAATATATACAATTAGAATAGAATACGTAGTAATATATAATTATAACATTATAATATATAATATAAAATAGAATATAGATAACAGTATAATATATACATTAAATATAGATACAGTATATATATAAATAGAATATATACAGTATAATATATAATTAGAATATAGATACTATAATATATACTTAGAATATGATACAGTATAATATATAAATTATAGAATATGATAGCAAGTAGATATATAATAGAAATAGATATACAGTAGAATATATAAATGAGAATATAGATCATAGAATTATACATTAAATATAGATAAGTATAATATTAAAGACTAGAATATATATTACAGTAGAATAATAATATAATGAGAATATAGATACAGTATATAATATAAATTAGAATATAGATCATTAAAATATATACTTGAATATAGATACAGTAAATATATACATTAGAATATAGATACAGTAGTAATATATACATTAGACTAATACAGTATAAATATATAATGAAATATTAGATTACAGTATAATATAATTAGAATATAGATACAGTTAAATATAAATAATAAATAGATATAATATTATACATTAGAATATAGATACAGTATAATATATAAATATAATATAGATAAACAGTAATAATATAGAGATTAGTAATATATACGTATATATATATAAATGAATATAGATACATTATAATATATACATTAGAATATAGATCAGTATAATATATAAATTAGAATATAGATAGATCGTATATATATAAATCGAATATAGATACAGTAAATATATACATTAGAATATAGATACAGTATAATATTAAATAGGAATATAGATACATTAAATAGATACATTAGAATATAGATACAGTATAATATATAAATACAATAATATGTTAATAAGATAATATAATCATTAGAATATATATACAGATAATTATAAATAAATATAGATACAGTATAATATATATAATAGAATATAGATACAGTATAATATATAATAGAATATAGATACAGTAGAATATATAAATAGACTATAGATACAGTATATAATATAAATAGAATAAGAATCAGTAAATATTATAAATAGAATATAGATACAGTATCATATAACTATAATTAGAATATAGATACAAGTAGAATATATAAAGAGATATATATACAGTAGAATATTAAATTAGAATTAGTACAAGTAGAATATATAAATTAGAATATAGATACAGTCATAATATAAAGGTAAGAATATAGATACAGTATAATATAAATAACATTAGAATATAGATACAGTATAATCTATAAATCTGAATAATAGATACAGTATAATATATACATAGAATATAGATACAGTATAATTATACATTAGAATATAGATACAGTATAAATATATCAATATAGAATATAGATACAGTAGAATAATATAACATTATGAATATAGATACAGTATATATATATAAATTAGAATATAGATACAGTAGAATATATAATGAGAATATGAGTTACAGTAGAATATATAAATTAGAATATAGATACAGTAGAATATATAAATTAGAATATAGATACAGTATATATAAATAGAATATAGAATATAGATAACAGTAAGAATATATAAATGTATAATATAGATACAGTAAATATCTAAATGAGAATATAGATACAGTAAATATAAAATAGAATATAGATACAGAGAATATATAAATTAGACATATAGAACTATATATATAATTAGAATATAGATACGTAAATATATAAATGAGAATATAGATACATTAGAATATATACATTAGAATAAGATACAGTAATATATAAATTAGAATATAGATACGTAATAATATTAATTAGAATATAGATACATCGAAATATACATAGAAATAGATACAGTATAATATATAAATAGAATATAGATACAGTATAATATATTAAATTAGAATATAATAACAGTATAATATTAATGAAAATATAGAATAGGATACATAGAATATATATTAGAATATAATACAGTATAATAATAAATTAGAATATAGATTAAAAATAAAGATATAATGAGAAATATAATACAGTATAATATTAAATAGAATATAGATACAGTAGCAATATATAACATAGAGATATCGATACAGTAATATATATAATTAGAATATAGATACAGTATAATATAAAATTAGAATATAGATACAGTATAATATATACATTAGAAGATAAGATAAGTAAATATATAATTAGAATATATGATACAGTGAATAATATTAATTAGAATATAGATACAGTAGAATATATAATATAGATATAGATACAGTATAAATATATACATTAGAATATAATGTGATATAATATATACACTAGAATATAGAATACAGTAATAAGATATACATTAGATATAGATAAATTAAAATATAAAAATTAGAATATAGATACAGTATAATATATACATTAGAATAATAATATCAGTAGAATATATCAAATAAAATATAGATACAGAAGTTAATAATTAATAATTAGAATATAGATACAGTAATATAATATTAAGAATAAGATACAGTATAAATATATAAATAGAAAATAGATAATTATAATAAATAATGAGAATATAGATACAGTAGAATACATAAATTAAGATATATAGATGAATATATATAAATTAGAATATAGATACAGTATATATATACTAGAATATAATCAGTAAGAATATAAATAAATATAGATACAGTATAGTATAATGAGAATATAGATACAGTAAAATAATATAAATTAGAATATAGAGTAAATCAATATAATGAGAATATATATACAGTAAATATATAATTAGAATAATAGATACACTCTAGTCCAACTTTATCCCTACCCATAATGTCTTGTATACAAAGTTAATATGTCACTAGTTTGGAGGTTGTATAAAGACCAATTTCCATCAGTCCAACCTTTATACCCTACCCATAATGTCTGTATACAGTTTTACATAGTAACATAAGTATTGGAGGTTGTATACAACATCCGTCCACTCTATCCCAACCTTTATACCCTACTATCCATATGTCCTGTATAACATTACTATTAACATAGTATTGAGTGTAGTAAAGACATCCCGTTCATCTATCCAACCTTTATAACCCTAACCCTATGTCTGTATAACGTTACATATAACATACGTATTGAGTTTATAAAGACAATATTCCATCTATCCAACCTTTATATCTAACCCTAACTGTTTATCTAATAGTTACAACTATAGCATAGTAATGAAGGTTGAATAGACACCCATCCATCTAGTCCAACCTTTTCTCTCTTCCTTTTACCCATATCTACCAGTTGATCCAGAGAGGAGTTCTTGCCACCCCTGGCAAGGCGCTAGATTCTGACATGGATATTGGATATTTTAGATAAATCTATCATGATTGGCTAAACTAACTAATGACGGGGCTTTACATAAACATTTACATTTTATTCTTTACTCTCTGATATTGCACATGAATGTCTTTTAGGGTTCAGCACAGCGATTTCCTATAATACTAACATCTGGGTGTCTTATGCAAATGGTCCTGAGAGACGAATTGCCAGGGGCAGAAACGAGCAGTTGGGTCTGAGGGTGTTTGGTAAAGTGTGGTATTGATCTACACTTGTCTTGGTTTTAGAGGGATTTCTCCGCAGATTGGACTGTGGTTTACACTTTCTCAACCCTTAACGTGCTCATAACATCTTCCCACTTCCATTAGCCTTTTTACAAGGGTTAAGTTGTGTTTTATTGTGTTTTGTAAAAGATATCTGCAAACTGTTCAAGAACATTATGTCTGCCCAGGACAACCATACCGGTTCACTCCGCCACCGGAGTGCAACTATAACCTTGACTACAGTGAAATGTTGTAGTAGCATTCAGTAGCATGACAACATACAAACTTTCACTGATCACGTTTTCATTATGCCTATCAATGATACACACGTGTTCACTAGCTGTTTACGACCAGTCTCTATTAATAAGTCCTGTGCTTTGGAACAAGACGGATTGGTGCTCGAATTTTGTGTAGAAAATTCGAAAAAATCCACTTTAGTTGCGTTTGAGAAGGAACTAAGATAGACTATGTTCTTGGTGGATTATAAATGGAATAATGCACCCCCTACTGTAAAATTAAGGTGTATTAAAGTCACCACAACGAGTTTTTATCGACCATAAAAGTGTAGCGGTCAATCGGCCGTAATGTCCAGTTGTAAGCAAACAAATGGTTTTAAATTTAGCTTTCGTTCTTTCGTTCCAGTGGCCCGACGCGATGCGTCCACACGGTATATCAGGTCCAGAAAGTCCCTTTGCTTTTCTTAAGTAGAGTGGTCTCTGGATATGCCTGATCACCATCCCTTAATAGCCAGTCATAACATCCCTTTTCACATCCAAAATACATAAAATGCTCGTCTTACAAATTCTTTACATCAAGTCATCATCTGATGCCATTTAGGTACTCATTTGCACATCAATAGAGAAGCAGATAAACCTTTGGCGCATCGATCCAACTGTAAATGTCTATAATCCCTGCTCTTAGGCAAAAAGTAATTCTCTGTATGTTTATCGGTTCCTGTGGATTGCCTTGGTCATTTTAAAAACCCGCTCTTGTACATCATTACACAATGCCCCGCTCGTCGCAGTTATAGGGAACTTCCCACGATTTGTGGGTCTAGTTCGAAGAGTTTATTAATTTAACCGCAATGGATTTCTGCAGTTTCTGCTGCCATATTTTTTTCTGGCCTTGTCATATTTTCAGGAGATGAAATAATTCATCAAATACCCCCAGAGACTGGATCAGATTAGTTAATGACCAAGAAATCTGCTTCTGGTTGTAGAAACGATGAGTGAGCATCTGAGTAGTAGGTCAGTAGAAGAATGCTGTCCCGAACATTATCGCAAAATCCGAGGTCCCTCGAGGGTACGCGAAAATTTCGTAAAATCCACGACGGACCCATTAAAAACCTATTCAAATAGAAGTTCGCGGAAAAAGATTCTTCAAAACAACAGGATTTCTTCGAAAATACGAGGATTCTTCGAAATGCGGGATGTTTTTTTCAAAAATAAGAGTTTCTTCAAAAATACAGACCCGAAAATGTGGCTTGCCTTCCGTCCCAAAATGTGAAAAAATCTGCGAAATTTAGAATTCCCGAGGATTTCTCTATTTTCCCGTATTTTCAGAAAAAATCCTCAGAATCCTCGTATTTTGATTATTTCGGAATGGTGTTCAGAAAAGTTTGGAAGAGCGTGAAAACCATTCGAAAATCCCGGTATCCGCCGTTTCGTGAAGTATGTAATATCCGCCGCGGATCCGAGTTCAAGATCCGTGAACGGCCATCACTAGTCAGGAGTAAGATGATTATAACAAATCAGTTTTGTTCCGACTGAGGATGATCTGCGTAAACCTATAAAATTCTGAAAATCCGATTATATTCGTCATGGTCATATGGACAGACCAACTGACAATCTCATCCAGAGCAGATTATACACAAGGCCACCCTAAGCAACCTTCCCTAGGGCCCAGAAACTTCTGGGGCCCATTCAGAGCAGTAACAATATTTTAAAGCCTACCACAAAGATGTAGCCAAAATGGGGCGCCTAAATGATGCGCATGCCTAGGGCCCCATATATTTAATCCATCCATCTCTGATCTCACGCATTTCTGCAACTGTGATGCAATGGGAATTTTCATGGCAATTAATGAATTCTCCTTCTTTAACAAAATAACTTTCTCCAGTCCATACCGGGTTTTGGCAGACTTGTTACAGTATTGAAATTCCCAAGGACAAGATTCTCTCGTGTCTGCATGGTTTTCATTCAATCCTGTACCTGCGCCCAATGTTTTCTGCTAAAGCCAAGAATCTTGGAATCTGTGTCCAGAAGTTCCATTGCAGGTTAATAACTTTGGCCGCTTGTCGTTTACAGGTTTAAAGTGTTTAAATCTCACAGTAGAAAGAAATTTCTTAGTTTGGCACGCTTTGCCTGATGAGTCCACAGTGTTATTACAAAACTCAACCAGTAAATTGATAGATCTAAGGCTGATTACACAAGTCCTGATATTTGTCCTGGTTTCAATCCGCTGATCACGGAAATTTTGGTCCATCTGTATTCTTTGAGGTCCAGTCGTATTTTTGGTCCAACTTGCATTCCTAAATTGTAGGAGGATTTGATCAGACATGCCCTAAATCTCAGCATATCTCTTCGTCATGTCAATGGACCACACACATCAGCCGCAATTTGATATGTTGTTTGCGGTTAATTTTTTTGGTTTCACTATTCCTTCTACTCAACCTACTACTGTGTTGACTGGGTGATCGGTCAAAATATCAGTCGGTGTGTCCTAGCCCAACGTACCAGTCCGGCGCGATGTCCATAAAACAGACAAACAAATGCAGATTTTACGTCCTTTATAGATCATTTTCTGTGTGCTGGAATAGTTTTATTTCCCATAAGCCTTTAGGGCAGCACTGAATTCAAACTTGGGTGCTGTTAAAATGAACACATTGGAGTTTTATTAATGGAACCCATCAGGGGATAGTTACTTGATCATCACAACCCCCCACTCCTGTCTGTCTACTGGCTTATCGGTAAAATTGTACTCCAAACTAAAGTCCAAAAAAACTGACAGGAAGGAGGGGTAGTGAACATTACGACACCGCACACACTCAATATCCTAATCTTTATACGGTTACACTGACCTCCACATTCCAACACAGCGATAACCTGTAACTAGTACCAAAGGGATTTACATCACCCATAAACTTCTAAAGATCCTGTAACTAATGCTATCCACACCTATCACACCTATCCACAGACCTATAACCCCTGCACAAGATACACCGATCCTATAGGTCTAAAGCGGTAATTCCTATACAGTTAGCGTAATTTCGAAAACACGTGTTCTTTTGGGTGTGATATACTCAGATAGGACAATTATTAAAATGAATGTTTGTATAATTTATTAAAGAACAAAAGTGCAGAAAAAATTGCTATTGTAATAATCGAACATAACAGTATCATCAGTTAATGGAATTGTTTGTCCATGGGAAAACGTGTAATCGATATGGGAAAAAGTCCAATGTGATACTCAAACGGGGCCCAATGGAATACCATATACGTCCTGGCCGCCCAATTTCTTAGTGAATGTTCCTTATTTGATTGTTACGGGAACCAGAGACTGCTAGCTGATGCTATATAAGGCGGGTGGCTAAAGTGTTTATGCTTTGGGTCTAGGGGACCAGATGGTGCAAAAACGCGTAGGGCCGTGTGATTTGGTTTGCTGCTGTCCCTAAGTTGCTGTTGGAGTCTGACAGTCTCGGCGAATAAAAAGAAAAGCCTGCCTATGCAGGTTTATAAACGCGTCTTTGCACATGATGTGCAAGGGAGCGCGTGCCGGGAGTGAAATGTGCGATTTGTGTGAGTCTAGTGACTAGTGTATGGGTCGATGTGGGGAAAGTAACTGTGGAAAAACGAGGAATCGAACCCCCCCCTCAATAGGAGATAACGGCATCCATAGACAACCAGCGTCGCCGGGTGTCTAACTGCACCATGGGGAGACAAACCATCGACGGGCATGACGCCGGAACAGAAACAGACACCACCTCACAAGGGACGCCCCATAATACATAACATCCACAGCTACGACGCCTCCTAACGTAAAAACCCAGACCAGCTCACCAGGTTCTAACTGACTACGCCCCGTCCGAAAAATGTATCACAGAACACAGGACATCACAGGAGACCCCAGACAGATAACATCCGTACCAGCTCTGCACTGTCGTGAGCCTTCCCCAAACGCTGCAAGAACCAGCGCGAAGTGCGAGCGACCGCCAATGAACCCCGAACCATCGGGCATGCTAAGCAGCAGTAGGCGCCCCGTAAAGCGGACAGAACACCAGCGCAGCATGGCCATACGCCCCGATAAAGCAACAACAAATGCACCTCAAAAGCAAAAGCACGGGACATTCACCGCAGTGCAAACACGGGGCTGAGGTGAGACACCAACGAAGACAGAAAACGCGCAAATAGATTTATGACAACCAGTGGAACGCGAAAAACGAAACGCAAAGAGACATGACACACAAAGACAGTAAACAGAAACAGCGGCGACTGGACTACAACATAGACAAGCCCTCGCGAATCCAAGTGGTAACCACTAAGGCAGAACCAGCGCCAAGCACCCAGAAAACATAACCACGCACAGCGCCACCCCCAGAAACAGAACCGAGCACAAGGCCGACACGCCCAAAAAACACAGAACTCGCACAAGTCTACTCCTCCCCATAAAGACAATACCACTCCAAGTTCTACCCCCATAACACAGAAGAACAGCGCACAAGTGCTACTCCCCCATAAACCACAATAACCATCTCCACTCTACTCCCCATAATACTAACCATCGCACAGTTCGACTCCCATAATACATAACCCTCTCACCATTCTCTCCCCATAATACATCACCATCTCACAGTTCACTCCCCATAATACCTAACCATCTCAGCTCAGCAAGTTCACTCCCCATTAAAATTTATATGCTTCAGTGGCCCCAACGTAAACTGACTATAAATAATGTGATAACTATATGATTTTTTGATATGCTACAGTATATCTGGATTTATATAGTCCAATAAGAATTGTAAGTATGATTATGTTTTTTCTTTGAATCACTATACCTTATTGAGACATTTGGCGTATTTTACAACCATTAAGCTTCATTCACTGTTGAACCACTTAATTTTTGACTTAAGCAGATCATTGTGCTACTTTTAATCATATTTTGATCAATCAAGTTTATTTGAACATTATATATATAAATAAGTGTGGGGAATGCGACCTTAACCTCACCTACACGTTTGGTAAGTGATCCATTTAGAATCACTGTACTTTATTAAGCTTGATTGAACCATTAATATTTGTTTATTTTTAAACCCCCCTATTTGAATCCATGAAGTCTATGTGAACATCCTAGCTTCTTATTAGTATCTAGCTGTATCGGAAAATGGGACGTTTCTATATAACCAGCCCCACTGCACAAATACGAATTCTCGCCAGCATGCGAGACTTCAGATTAAACCATTGTATGATGGCGCCTACTGATGATGTTCACTAAAAAGCGCAGTGAAGGGTTCCCGGCTCCATCTCTTTAAAAACGAGCGGAGCATGTTTAAATTCACACTCTGAGGAAGTCCGCTCCTCCGAGTCCGGAGCAAAACGCGTTCCGTCGTGAGCGCCCCCCCCGTGGTCTGAATCCCCTCTCACCGAGAACTGGTATAAGTATTACCTGCTATATACATTTATGTTATATAAATCGTTGAAATATTGGTATGCCAATAGAAGCCCATTATATAACTTAGTAATTGAGGGGGGTCATATCATTGTTTTTAATGTTTTTTACTTTGTGTCCCAGTTAAATAAATTATTAGAATAAAGGACGGTTCTTGCATTACCCACTCAAAATCAGTACAGAGTTTTTTTGCAGTCTGTCTTTTCTCTTCTTCCGATCTCTATATGTTTGTGGTTAGGTTTGTCAACTAAGCGAACCTTCTACACTAGTAAGAGTAAGGGGTAGGTATGGGTACAGTGCCCCGAACGCTTTTCCTCTAGCGGTGTTGTCCATAGTGTGGTGTTGGTATCAGTGGTCAGAGCGTTCGTAGGAGGGGTGTTGCTGTTGTGTTTTTGGGGAGGGTGGTAGAGCTTGAAATCGTCTATTTTCGCGGACCTCTCACACTTCTATACTGGGTCGGGGAGCCGTCTCTTACTGCTGTACGCAAGAGGTAAAGTGGTCCTATTGTTAGAACATGTCACACAACTACCCAAATATAGATCCAATTGATGGAAAGGTGTTGTATTAGGGCCATGATGGTTCACGGTGGCTCTTTGAGAAACAGATAAGTCGACAGGTGACGGGGGATCATGTCACGTTTCGCATTGACAGGAAGTACCAAGTAACACAGTTGAACTGCATTTCAGCACGTTACGAACGAGCGGTATTGAGGGGAAACAAGTACCATATTCCGTGTCAACACTGTGCTAAATGGGAATGAAGTCAGAGAAGACGGCGCTGCGTCAAAGGGGGAAACGTGACATCTCTGCCTGTGCTGGTGGGTTAAGAACCCCGGGGCCGTCCTTAACCAAGGCCATGGCTGCCTGCGGAGGGGCAGGTACCAGGGGCTACGTCATCACTCGAGTGCCCTGTTTAACAGTGATACCGCGGACATGTAGCCTCGCGAGTGGAAGGGAAGAAGAGAACGGGGCGTCTGTTATACAGGCGCTCGTGCGGGCCCTCTGGTAGGAACCAGTGGGCGCCATAGGGCCCATCGAATAAGGGAGCAGGGGAAAAGGAATCGGCAAGGACAGAGGACCGAGAAGAGAAAAGAGACGCAGACTGACAACGGAAGCAAAGGATGTCCAGGTTCAGGGTTATAATATTGTTTCCGGGTCAATCTTGATCGGTCTTACACCCTTGTGAAGGGGTAACATGACAGTGAAGATATTAAATGGCTTGCGGTTGCCTGGACAATGGTTTGTTGTAAACCCAGGTGGGAATCTTCCCCGCTACGTGGAAAGGTGCAGCATGACTTGATAGTCGGTGGATTGCTCTCTTAAGGCTCCTCGCAACAGCCCAACGCTCATGGTGTAGGGTTAGTGATATTGATAATTGGGTGACGTTGATCACAGCGACAAACACAGCCCTAAGTGGTTCACACGGCTATAAGAATGAGTGGGAAACTAACCACTTTTTTGATACGCCAAAATCTGAAAACCCAGGGGGCGGGGGCCGCACATAAAAAGGCGAACACCAATAAACAAATATAAAAATAGTGCACACTTTAATATAACCTTAAATAAATCAAGCTGTTAGAACTGATATAGCTGTGTGTCCTGCATGTTAACCACACTCCGACCAGTCACAGCTCCTTGCTTGATCTGTCCTTAAAAGATTGGCTAAATGATTAGGGGTGGCCAACGTAACAAGTTTTGCCTAGCTATACTGACAGTGCAGAACCTATGGTCGGTGACCAAAACTGTCTGATACTAGAATGCTGAGAAGTAAAGCCAAACCATATGTTTTTATTTTAGGTAAGATTTTCCCACGCCCTTATCAAAATGAGAGGTAAGACACAGATTAACTGGTTTTACATCAAGTTGTTCCTGACTTCTGGGTCAGTTTTTGTTCGCGGGTTCTTTTTTTTTTTTTTTGTTTTTTTTTTTATTTTCTTTAGTTGTCCTTTAAAGTCGCACCCTGGGCAGACGTTCTCATCAGGGCAGCCATTTGTGACGAATTATCTAATGGCAGGTGTGTTATTATGGTGCTGAAACCACGTTGGACTTTGGGGGTGGGTGGGTTTATGTGTTTTGTATGGAAGGGTCCTTCAGATCAAGCTTATAATAGTCTGATTAACGCAATATGGTATGGCAAGTGTGTCTCATCATATCACAACACTCGCTATGACCAGATAATTACTGTAACTGTTACAGGAGATTAACAACAATTCTTCAATCCACGACAACAGAACTATTAAGGTTTCGTTATTTGCTGTAATGCAGGATAACTGGGCAGATATAGTTTATATTTAACAATGCTCATGTCACCCCAAGCCTAATTATCAACAGATGTGTGCTCAGCTACATTGTAAATGTCCCCAGGACTCTGTAAGAAGGTAAATTAACCATCTGTGCTGGGCTCATTAGGAGAGTCCAAAGAACCAAGATATAATAAATCTGTGTCGTTCATCAAAAAAAAAAAAACAGTTCCCTTTAAGGCTCCGAGAGAATTTATGGGTCGGTGGAGGAACCAAGATGGGGAGATCATTTATTTGTGGCGCCCATATCAGTTCTAGGTAATGTTAGACAGTTGGCCGATCTGTGGGCGCAGTGAAACCAAGGATGGACCTAATATGTGGCATAATCATAGAAGTCCGTTAAAAAAAACAATGAAATGTGTCCATCTCTGCACAATTTAAGGTTGATCCAAGGGATCTGTTTATTCATAGGAAGAGTCTAACTTCTTTCTGATAATCACCCTGTAATTACATTAGAAGGTGGGTTCACACACGTGCCAAAACTTCAGTTCGACCAACTGACGTCACCGCAAAGCACCATGTCTGAGATCCAACAGTTTCCTCCGGCACAATCCCATCGTTGTTCATCTGTTTCAATTTACATTTCCATCGGATGAAACGGTCGTTTGTCAGAGTCGTTGGTTGGTTCGCAGCAGCGATAGAATATAGATACAGTATAATATATACAATAGAATATAGATACAGTATAATATATAAATTAGAATATAGATACAGTATAATATATAAATTAGAATATAGATACAGTATAATATATAAATAGAATATAGATAGAGTAGAATATATAAATTAGAATATAGATACAGTATAATATATAAATTAGAATATAGATACATTATAATATATAAATTAGACTATAGATACAGTATAATATATAAATTAGAATATAGATACAGTAGATTATTACATTAAACAGTACTCCAGTATCTATGACATTAAGAAGAAGCCCCGCGAGCTGTGCGGCTCGTCAGCGCGGGCGCGCGCACAATGAATATAGATACAGGATGATAGAATTAGAATATAGATCATAGAAATATAATTAGAATATAGATACGTATATGATAAAAATTAGAATATCGATCTCGTAGAATATATATTCATATTGTCAGTAATTAGATATAATCGAATATCTATAGCAGTATATAGATACAATAGAATATAGAACAGTAAATATATACATTAGAATTAGATAAAGTAGATTTAAAATTGAATATAGATACAGTATAGTATATACATATATAAATTCAGAGATCCAGTAGAATCTATAAATAAAATATAGATACAGTATAAATATAATTTAGAATATAGATACAGTAGTAATATACTATAGAATATAGATACGTTAATATATAAATAGAAAAATAGATACAGTATAATATATAAATGAGAATATAGATACAGTAAAATATATAAATTAGAATATAGAGTAGAATATATAAATGAGAATATAGATACAGTAGAATATATACATTAGAATATAGATACAGTCTAGTCCAACCTTTATACCCTACCCATAATGTCTGTATAACAGTTACATAGTAACATAGTATTGGAGGTTGTATAAAGACATATGTCCATCTAGTCCAACCTTTATATACTACCCATAATGTTTATCTAATAGTTACATAGTAGCATAGTAATTAAGGTTGAATGAAGACACACATCCATCTAGTCCAACCTTTTTTCTCTCCTTTTTAACCCTATCTACCAGTTGATCCAGAGGAAGGAGTTCTTGCCACCTCCGGCAAGGCGCTAGATCTGACATGGATATTGGATATTGTATGATAAATATTCATGAGTGGCTAAATAACTAATGACGGTGCTTTACATAACATTTACATTTTATTCTTTACTCTCGTGATATTGCACATGAATGTCTTTAGGGTTCAGCGATTTCTATAATACTAACATCTGGGTGTCTTATGCAAATGATCCTGAAGATGACATTTCCCAGGGGCAGAACGAGCAGTTGGGTCTGAGGGTGTTTGGTAAGTGTGTATGGATCTACACTTGGCTTGTTTTAGAGGGATTTCTTCCAGATGGACTGTGTTAACTTCTCACCCTTAAGTGCTCATAAATCTTCCCAACATTCCATTAGCCTTTTTAAGGGGTTAAGTTGTTTACTTGTGTTTAGATAAAAGATAACTGCAAACTGTTCATAAACATATGTCTGCTCCAGGGACACCCAATACCGGTCACTTCCCCACCGGAGCAACTATAACCTTGACATACAGTGAAATGTTGATGTAGCATTTCAGTAGCATACAACATACAAACTTTCATCACGTTTCATTATGCTTATCATGATACACACGTGTTCAATAGCTGTTACGACAGTCTCTAGTAATAAGTCCTGGCTTTGGAACAAGACGGAAATTGGTGCTGAATTTTGATGTAGAAAATTCGAAAAATCCACTTTAGTTGCGTTTAGAAGAACTAAAAGATGAAACTATGTTCTGGTGGATTATAATGGGAATAATGCACCCCCTACTGTAAAATATAAGGTTATTAAAAGTCACCAAAGAGTTTTATGACCATAAAAAGTACGAGCGGTCAGGCCCAGTAATGTCCAGTGTAAGCAAACAAATGGTTTTAATTTAGGCTTCGTTCTTCGTTCCGAGTGGCCAGCGATTGCGTCTCACGGTTAATCAGGTCCAGAAAGTCCCTTTGCTTTTTAACTGTAGATGTCTTGGATATGCTGATCACATCCTCTTAAGAGCAAGTCATAACATTTTCAATCCAATAAATAAAAGGTCTCGTCTTAAAATTCTTAACATCAATCATCATCTGATGCCTTTAGTGCATCATTTGCACATCAATAGAAAGAGATAAACTTTGGCGATCGATCCAACTGTAAAATGTCTTATAAATCCTGCTCTTTAGAGCAAAAAGAATTCTCTGTATTTTATCGTTCCTGTGGATTGCCTTGGTCTTTAAACCGCTCTGACATCATTACACATGCCCCTCGTCCAGTTTATAGGGAACGCGATTTGTGGGTCATTTCGAAGAGTTTATTAATTTACCGAATGGATTTTGCAGTTTATCTGCTGCACATATTTTTTTCTGGCTTGTCATATTTTCAGGAGATGAAATAATTCATCAAAATACCCAGAGACTGAGTCAGATTATTAATGACCAAGAATCTTTCTGGTGAGAAATGGATGAGTGATCATCTGAGTGTGGTCAGGAGTAGAGATGTCCGAACTTCGCAAAATCCAATCCGCTCGAGGGTACGCGAAAATTCTAAAATCCACGAGCGGACCCATTAAAACCTATTCAAATAGAAGTTCGGCAAAAAATGTTCTTCGAAAAAACGAGGATTCTGCGAAAATACGAGGATTCTTCGAAAATGCGGGATTTTTCAAAAATAAGAGGATTCTTCAAAAATACGGACCTGAAAATGTGGCTTGCTCCGTCCAAAAATGTGAAAAATCTGCGAAATTTAGAATTTCCGAGGATTTCTCGTATTTTCCCGTATTTTCAAAAATCCGAGAAATCCTCGTAATTTTGAACATTTTCGGAAATGCGGTTCAGAAAAGTTTGGAAGGCGGAAAACTGGAAAATCCGGGATATCCGCCGTTCGTGAACGAGGTAAATCCGCCGCGGATCCGAGTTCAGATCCGTGAACTGGGCCATCACTAGTCAGGAGTAGAGATGAATAAAAATCAGTTTTGTTCCGACTGAGGATCTGCGTAACCTATTAAAATTCTGAAAATCCGATTATATTCGTCACATATGGACAGACCAACTGACAATCTCATCCAGAGCAGGATTATACACAAGGCAACCCTAAGCACCTTCCTAGGGCCCAGGAAACTTCTGGGGCCCAGCTTCAGAAGCAGTAACAATATTTTAGCCTACACAATAGATGTAGCAAAAAAGGGGGCCCTAAATGATGGCCATGCCTAGGGCCCCATATGATCTTAATCCATCTCTGATCTCAGCGCATTTCTGCTAACTGTATGGCAATGGGATTTTCATGGCAATTAATGAATTTCTCTTCTTATAACAAAAATAACTTTCTCCAGTCCACCGGGTTTTGCAGACTTTACAGATTGAGATTCTCCAAGGACAAGATTCTCTGTGATTCATGGTTTTCATCCCTGACCTCGAATTTCTGCTAAAGCCTCTGGATCTGTGTCCAGAAGTTTCCATCTTAATAACTTGGCCGCTTGTCGTACAGGTTGAAAGATGTTTAAATCTCACAGAGAAAGAAATTTCTTAGTTTGGCAGCGTTGCCTGGATGAGTCACAGTGTATTAAACTCAACCAATAAATTGATAGATCTAAGGCTGGTTACACAAGGTCTGATATTTGGTCTGTTTCACAGCTGTCACGGAATTTGTCCAATCTGTATTCATTTGAGGTCCAGTCGATTTTTGGTCCAACTTTCATCCTAATTGGAGGAGGATTTGATCAGACATGCCTAAATCTCAGCATATCCTTCGGTCATCAATGGACCACACAATCAGCCAATTTGATATGTTGTTTGCGGTAATTTTTGGTTTCACTTTTTCTATCAACCTAACTACTGTGTGACTGGTTGATCGGGTCAAAATATCAGTCGGTGTGTACCTAGCCCAACTACCCCATGTCCAATAAGACAACAGATGCAGATTTTATCGTCGCTTTATAGCATTTTCTGTGTGCTGGAATATGTTTATTTCCCATAAGCCTTTAGGGGAACTGAATTCAACTTTGTGCTGTTAAAATGAACACATTGGAGTTTATTAAATGGAACCCAATCAGGGGATATTACTGATCTCACAACCCCCCACTCTGTCTGTCTACTGGCTTATCGGAAAATGTACTCCAAAACTAAAAGTCAAAAAAACTGAACAGAGAAGGAGGGGTAGTGAACATTAAGACACAGCACACACTCAATATATCCTAATCTTTATACGGTACACTGCCTCCACATTCCAAGACAGCGGAATAACCTGTAAACTATACCAAAGGGATTATACACACCCATAAACTTCTAAAGATCCTGTAACTAAGAGGCTATCCACAGCTATCACACCTATCCACACCTATAACACCTATCACAATATACACCGATCTATAGGTCTAAACGTTAATTCCTATACAGTAGCGTCATTTCGAAAACACAGGTTCTTTTTGGGATATACTCAGAATAGGACAATTATTAATAATGATTTTATTTAATTTATTAAAAGAACAAAAGTGCAGAAAAAATTCTATTGTAAATAATCGAACATTAACAGTAGCATACAGTTAATGGCATGTGTTGTCCATGAAAACGTGGTAATCCAATATGGGAAAAAGTCCAATGTGATACTCCCAGATGGAAGCCAATATACAGTCCGCCCAATTGGCTTAGTGATGTTCCTTGATTTGATGTTACACCAGAGAACTGTCTAGGCTGAGGCTATTGCCCTATTTTATGCTTTTTTCTGAGAATTGCAACGGCTTGGTCCCGAGGGAGGTGTATCTGTCTGTCCCTAGAGTGGTGTATCTAGAGATCGGAAGAAGAGAAAGACAGACTGCAAAAAACTCTGTACTGATTTGATGTAATAAGACCGTCCTTTATTCTAATAATTTAACTGGGACACAAATTAAAAACAATTAAAAACAATGATATCGAACCCCCCTCATATTAATAAGTTATATTAACCCCATAAATACATAACCATCTCAGCAAGGTTCTACTCCCCATAAATACATAACCATCTCAGCAAGGTTCTACTCCCCATAAATACATGACCACCTCAGCAAGGTTCTACTCCCCATAAATACATAACCATCTCAGCAAGGTTCTACTCCCCATAAATACATGACCACCTCAGCAAGGTTCTACTCCCCATAAATACATAACCATCTCAGCAAGGTTCTACTCCCCATAAATACACAACCATCTCAGCAAGGTTCTACTCCCCATAAGTAAATAACCATCTCATCAAGGTTCTACTCAAATAACCATCTCATCAAGGTTCTACTCCCCATAAATACATAACCATCTCAGCAAGGTTCTACTCCCCATAAATACACAACCATCTCAGCAAGGTTCTACTCCCCATAAACACATAACCATCTCAGCAAGGTTCTACTCCCCATAAACACATAACCATCTCAGCAAGGTTCTACTCCCCATAAATACATAACCATCTCAGCAAGGTTCTACTCCCCATAAATACATAACCATCTCAGCAAGGTTCTACTCCCCATAAATTACATCACCATTCTGCAAGGTTCTACTCCCCATAAATACATAACCATCTCAGCAAGGTTCTACTCCCCATATAATAAGTTATATAATGGCTTCAGTGGCCCCCAACTAAACTACTATAAATAATATTGATAACTATATGATATTTTGATATGCTACAGTATATCTGGATTATAGAGTCAATAGAATTGTATGATTATGTTTTATCTTTGAATCACTATACCTTATTGAGACATTTGGCGTATGTTACCATTAAGCTTCACTGTTGAACCACTAAATTTGACTTAAGCATGAGCATTGTGCTACTTTTAAGCAATATTTTTGAATCATCAAGTTTATTTGAACAATTATATATATAGATAAGTGTGGGAAGTGCTGAACTATTAAGCTCAACCTACAAGTTGTATTGATACATGTAGAATCACTGGACTTTATTAAGCTTGATTGAACCATTAATATTGTTTATTTTTAAACCCCGCTATTTGATCCATGAAGTCTATTTGAACCATCTAGCTTCTATTAGTATCTAGCTGTATCGGAAAATGGGACGTTTCTATAGTAACCAGACCCCCACTGCACAATACGAAGTCTCGCGAGATGCGAGACTTCAGATTAACCAATTGTATGATGGCGCCTACTGATGACGTCACTAAAAAGGCGCAGTGAAGGGTCCGGGCTCCATCTTTAAAAACGAGCGGGAGCATGTTTAAAGTCACGCTGAGGAAGCTCCGGATACTCCGAGTCGGAGCAAAACGCGTTCGTCGTGAGCGCCCCCCATGTGTCTGAATCCCCTCTCACCAGACTGGTATAAGTATTACCTGCTATATACATTTATGTTATATCGGTTGAAATATGTGTATGCCACTGAAGCCATTATATAACTTATTAATATGAGGGGGGTTCGATATCATTGTTTTTAAATGTTTTTAATTTGTGTCCCAGTTAAATTATTAGAATAAAGGACGGTCTTATTACATCAAATCAGTACAGAGTTTTTTGCAGTCTGTCTTTCTCTTCTTCCGATCTCTATATTGTTATTTTTCAGACTAGCACCTGTACTACACGTAGTAGAATAATATATTACAGTGCCCTGAACACTTTTCTCTCTGTTTCCATAGAGTGGTGTATCTGTCCTTTCGTAGAGGGGTGTTTCTGTTTTTTTGGAGGGAACTTTTAATCTCTATTTCCCCTCTAGTCTATACTGCAAGTACCGTACATTTATGATCCATTGATTTTATACAGTCCAAAGATACCAAATATGATATCAATATGATGTTGTATGGCCATGATGTATAGTATCTCAAGTTCACTTTTGGATATCATCTTATACAAGGTATGGACACATGTGCTTAGATTTCAGCATTAGCTGACATTATTTGGGAAACATTACACAATTCCTTCCCCTGAATTATTATGAAATATTAACCAAGTTTAAAATGGCATCTGTTCCTTTATTTTAGACCTGGGCCTCCTGCTTTTATTGCATTTTACAGTGACTTCACACCTTGCCCCTTTGAACCATTGATACCCTGCTGAGCATAGATCCTCTGCATGTGGAGATGGGAAAAGAGAACTTGCGTTTTTAACACTGTGCGTGCCTCTGGGTTGAACCAGGTGGGAGCTGCCATATTGGTTCACCATGCTAATAAAGTGGGATCATTTGAAAATGAATGCTGCAATTACAGATATTACCTATGAGAGATAAAATTAGACTCAGGTACGTGACAACTGATATCAGAAAGTATTCCAGGTTCAGGGTTATAATATTGTTTCCGGGTCAATCTTGATCGGGTCTTACACCCTGTGTGAAGTTAACATGACAGTGAGATATTAAATGGCTTGCGGTTGCTGGACAATTGTTTTTGGTAAAACCCATGTAAGCACCCTAATATCCATCTTAGATTCTGAGTCTCTGCTTTAAAGTCTCTGCTTCAGAGACAGGTGCCCAACTCTCTATTGGTGTATTTATTATATTGATAATGTTTTTTCTTATCATCATATGATCCACCTAATTTCTAACTGGTCTTTAAAGGAGAACTAAACCCAATTTTTTATACTCCAGAATCTGAAAACAACCCCCCTAAAAACACCAATAAACTATAAAATGCCACTTTAGTAAACTCTGTTAAAGTAAATCAAAGCCTGTTAAGAACTGGATGAAGTATCTGTGTGTATGTGCAGTGTTAGACCACACCTCCTGACCAGTCACATGCTTCCTTGCTTTATCTGTCCTGTAAAAGGATTGGCTAGAGATTATTAATGGGTGTGACCAACTGTAACAAGTTTGTGCCATAGCTAAGTACTGAGCATGTGCAGAACATAATGGTCGTTGACCAAACTGTCTGATACTAGAATGCTGAGAAGTAAAGCACAAACCATATGTTATTTAGGTAAATTTCCCAGCGCCCTTATCAAAATGAGAGGTAAGACACAGATTACTGGTTTTATATCAAGTTGTCCTGACTTCTGGTTCAGTTTTGTTCTGCGGCTTTAGTTGTCCTTTAAAGTCCAGCCTGGGGCAGAACGTTCCAGGGCAGCCATTTGTGACGAATTAGCGAATGGACAGGTGGTTATTATTGGCTGAAAACACGTTGGACTTTGGGGTGGGTGGGTTATGTGTTTGTATGGAAGGAGTCATTTAGATCAAGCTTATAATAGTCTGATTAACTGCAATATGTATGCAAGTGTTGTATCATCATATCACATCGCTATGAACAGATAATTACTGTAACTGTTTACAGGAGATTAACCAACAATATCTTCATCCAAGACAATCAGAACTATTAAGGTTTTGTTATTTGCTGTAATGCAGGATAACTGGGCAGATTATAGTTATATTTACAATGCTCATGTCACCCCACCTAATTATACAACAGAATGTGCTCAGCTACATGTAAATGTCCCCAGGACTCTGTAAGAAGGTAGAATTTAACCATCTGTGCTGCTCATTAGGAGAGTCCAAAGAACCAAGGATATAATAAATCTGTGTCGTTCATCAGAAGTCCCTTGAAGGCTCCGAGAGATTTATGGGTCTGTGAGGAACCAAGATGGGGAGATCATTTATTTGTGGCGCCCATAATCAAGTTCTAGGTAATGTTAAGAAAGTTGGCCGATCTGTGATGCTCTAGTGAAACCAAAGAGATGGACCTATATGTGGCAGTAATCATAGAGTCCAAGGTTAAAACAATGAAAATGTGTCCATCGCTGCACAATTTAAGGTTGATCCAAGGGATCTGTTATTCATAGGAGATTCTACGTCTTTCTGATAATCACCCTGTAATTACATATAAAGGTGGGTTCACACACGTGCCAAAACTTCATTTCGACCAACTGACGGTCACCGCAAAAGCAGCCATCTCTGAGATTCCAACAGTTTCCGGCACATCCAATCGTGTGTTCATCTGTTTCATCGGAATGAAACGGTCGTTGGTCAGTCGTTGGTTGGTCGCAGCCAGCCGATACACTGGAATGTCAGTCGGTCAGGCCAAATTATTGGATGGTGTGTACCTAGCTTTAGGGAAATTTATTCTAATTCTACAGCACTGGTTTCTATACCAGCAATAAAAATCCAACAACCACAATAATCTTAAATAATAGAAAGGTAAGAGTATTGTACGGGAAACCAGTGAGGACCTCAACATCTCAGGAAGGTTCTACTCCCCATTGATGCATAAACATCTCAGCAAGGTTCTACTCCCCATAAATACATAACCATCTCAGCAAGGTTCTACTCCCCATAAACATACACCCTTCAGCAAGGTTCTACTCCCCATAAATACATAACCATTCAGCAAGGTTCTACTCCCCAAATACATAACCATCTCAGCAAGGTTCTACTCCCCATAAATACATACCATCTCAGCAAGGTTCTACTCCCATAAATACATAACCATCTCAGCAAGGTTCTACTCCTCATAAATACATAACCATCTCAGCAAGGTTTACTCCCCATAAATACATGACCACCTCAGCAAGGTTTACTCCCCATAAATACATAACCATCTCAGCAAGGTTCTACTCCCATAAATACATAACCATCTCAGCAAGGTTCTACTCCCCATAAATAACAAACCATCTCACAAGGTTCTACTCCCATAAATACATTACCCTCTCAGCAAGTTCTATCCCCATAAATACATGACCATCTCAGCAAAGTTCTACTCCCCATAAAAAAAACCATCTCAGAAGGGTTCTATCCCTATAAATACATAACCACCTCAGCGAGTTCTACCCCCATAATACATAACCATCTCAGCAAGATTCTTACTCCCCAAAATACATAACCATCTCAGCAAGGTTCTACTCCCCATAAACACATAACCATCAGCAAGGTTCTACTCCCCATAAATACATAACCATCTCAGCAAGGTTCTACTCCCATAAATACTAAACCATCTCAGCAAGGTTCTACTCCCCATAAATACAAAAACCACTCAACAAGGTTTCTACTCCCCATTAATACATAACCACTCACAAGGTTCTACTCCCCATAAATACATAACCATCTCAGCAAGGTTCTACTCCCATAAGTAAATACCATCTCATCAAGGTTCTACTCCCCATAAATACATAACCATCTCAGCAAGGTTCTACCCCCATAAAATACACAACCATCTCAGCAAGGTTCTACTCCCATAAATACATAACCATCTCAGCAAGGTTCTACTCCCCATAAATACATAACCATCTCAGCAAGGTTCTACTCCCATAAAACATAACCATCTCAGCAAGGTTTACTCCCCATAAATACATAACATTCAGCAGGTTCTACTCCCCATAAAACATAACCATCTCAGCAGATTCTACTCCCCATAAATACATAATATCTCAGCAAGGTTCACTCCCCCCTAAATACATGACCATCTCAGCAAGTTCTACTCCCCATAAATACAAACCATCACAGCAAGGTTCTATTCCCCATAATACATAACCATCTCAGCAAGTTTCTACTCCCATAAGTAATAACCATCTCATCAAGGTTCTACTCCCCCTAAAATACATAACCATCTCAGCAAGGTTCTACTCCCCATAAATACACAACCATCTCAGCAAGGTTTCTACTCCCATAAAGTAAATAACTCTCTCAAGGTTCTACTCAAATAACATCTCATCAAGGTTCTACTCCCATAAATACATAACCATCTCAGCAAGGTTCTACTCCCCATAAATACACAACCATCTCAGCAAGGTTCACTCCCCATAAATACATAACCATCTCAGCAAGGTTCTATCCCCATAAAACATAACCATCTCAACAAGGTTCTATCCCCATTAATACATACCATCTCATCAAGGTTCTACTCCCCATAAATACATAACCATCTCAGCAGGTTCTACTCCCCAAAGTAAAAACCATCTCATCAAGGTTCTACTCCCCATAAATACATAACCATCAGCAAGGTTCTATCCCCTAAATACACAACCATCTCAGCAAGGTTCTACTCCCCATAAATAAATAACCATCTCAGCAAGGTTCTACTCCCCATAAATACATAACCATCTCAGCAAGGTTCTACTCCCCATAAATACATAACCATCTCAGCAAGGTTCTACTCCCCATAAATACATAACCATCTCAGCAAGGTTCTACTCCCCATAAATACATAACCATCTCAGCAGATTCTACTCCCCATAAATACATAATATCTCAGCAAGGTTCTACTCCCCATAAATACATGACCATCTCAGCAAAGTTCTATCCCCATAAATACATAACCATCACAGCAAGGTTCTACTCCCCATAAATACATAACCATCTCAGCAAGTTTCTACTCCCCATAAGTAAATAACCATCTCATCAAGGTTCTACTCCCCATAAATACACAACCATCTCAGCAAGGTTCTACTCCCCATAAATACACAACCATCTCAGCAAGGTTCTACTCCCCATAAGTAAATAACCATCTCATCAAGGTTCTACTCAAATAACCATCTCATCAAGGTTCTACTCCCCATAAATACATAACCATCTCAGCAAGGTTCTACTCCCCATAAATACACAACCATCTCAGCAAGGTTCTACTCCCCATAAATACATAACCATCTCAGCAAGTTTTACTCCCCATAAATACATAACCATCTCAGCAAGGTTCTACTCCCCATAAATACATAACCATCTCAGCAAGGTTCTACTCCCCATAAATACATAACCATCTCAGCAAGATTCTACTCCCTATAAATACATAATTATCTCAGCAAGATTCTACTTCCCATTAATACATAACCATCTCAGCAAGGTTGTACTCCCCATAAATACCTAACCATCTCAGCAAGGTTCTACCCATAAATACATAACCATCTCAGCAAGGTTCTACTCCTCATAAATACATAACCATCTCAGCAAGGTTCTACTCCCCATAAATACATGACCACCTCAGCAAGGTTCTACTCCCCATAAATACATAACCATCTCAGCAAGGTTCTACTCCCCATAAATACATAACCATCTCAGCAAGGTTCTACTCCCCATAAATACAAAACCATCTCAGCAAGGTTCTACTCCCCATAAATACATTACCCTCAGCAAGGTCACTCCCCATAAATACATGACCATCTCAGCAAAGTTCTACTCCCATAAAACATAACCATCTCAGCAAGGTTCTATCCCCATAAATACATAACCATCTCAGCAAGATTCTACTCCCCATAAAATACATAACCATTCAGCAAGGTTTATCCCCATAAATACAACCATCTCACAAGGTTCTACTCCCCATTAATACATAACCATCTCATCAAGGTTCTACTCCCCATTAATACATAACCATCTCATCAAGGTTCTACTCCCCATAAATACATTACCCTCTCAGCAAGGTTCTACTCCCCATAAATACATAACCATCTCAGCAAGGTTCTACTCCCATAAATACATAACCATCTCAGCAAGGTTCTACTCCCCATAAATACATAACCATCTCAGCAAGGTTCTACTCCCCATAAATACATAACCATCTCAGCAAGGTTCTACTCCCCATAAATACATAACCATCTCAGCAAGGTTCTACTCCCCATAAAACATAACCATCTCCCTTTTAAGATTCAAATGTAATGTGTTTCCACTTTACCAATGTTCTGATGTCATAAGTGATGCAACTTCCCCCTCAGTTACCCCCAATGTCACTGTTTCCACTTGGACACTTTTCCATGTGAAAAAGCAGTAAGTTGACATCCCTTAATGTATCCATACAGGTTAATAGAAATATTAACTATAAGATCTGATACATGTATAATATGTTGTTGGTAACTCTATGAGGAAATTGAAGAAAAAAAAACCTCCCCCAACATATAAAAGGTCAATTGAGGACCCGAATTAAGGAGGAATGAAACCAATTAATTCCATCAGTGGTTACACGAAATGTGTCAACATTCCACAGGACAAAATTAAGAATAAGGGGCAATTAAGAATTTCAGACTAATTTCTGTTTCGGACACATTTTAATTCCCATTTGATGTATTAAATACATAATATAAACTCATCATAAAAACTCAAATTATAATGGGAGCAGCAGAATTCCATATAATAATCATTTACCCTATGCCACAATGTGATTATTATAAGAAAAAGTTCTACATACCTTATGGCCATCCACCAATCCAACCACATGATGGTTTTTACCTACATGATGCAAAGAGCAGAGAAAAAGAGCGGATCCTTTCCAATGAGTCATAGGGGCACACTCTCTGCTCTCGGCAAACAGACTGCATTGTGGGGAAAAACTACAGAGGATTAATCCTGAGGTTGGAAAAAGAAAGTAAATCACAGTCAGTTTACTTTCAAATTGACAGTATTGCAGTGGTACAGAAAATATAACCATTATTATAGCTGTACACAGCCTAAAGGCAGAAAAATAAATATATAAACCTTATTTTAAATAATAATGTGTTAGAGGTAAAACAGGCCAACATGAAGGATATACTGCCATATACCGTCATGTTTAGGGCAACATGGACCCTTTATCAAGTGTTGGATGGAAGGTAATTAAAGCCAAACAGTAGAATACTGTTTGGTTGAGACTAATAAGTATATAAACCTTATGTCGTATAAGAAATAATTCGCCCCTTTTCATTATTATATAAGGATATTACGTCACCAAGGAGTTCCCAGTTCTGTATATGGCTTATGATGTAATCATCAGAGGTGAAGTGTCGATTTCCAGGCATGAAACACGTCAGACTGGTGTGTACTTAAGTGATTTTTTTGTGTGTGCCGTTCATGGATGCTATGTTTTTAAAGGACAATTATACTCACCTCCCCCTCGTTCCTTTCCCCCTACTCCTGCAAAGTACCCTGGGTGAGGACCTAAAATGCTAAGTTCTCACCTCTGGGTACTTACAAAAGTCCTGCACTATTACTTGTATCTCCCTCGTCGCTCCGGTCGATCCTCCCCACTGGCACTTGAGTGACAGGTCGCGAGGCAGCCAATGCAAGGAGGCGTGTCTTCCCATTGGCTGCCTCCCGGATGTCATGACAGTGCCAGTGGGGAGGATCTGACCAGAGCGACGAGGGAGATTACAAGTAAGTAGTGCAGGACTTTTGTTAAGTACCCAGAGGTGAGGACTTAGCGTTTTAGTTATCTTTATCCTTATATGTCACACTGTAAGGGGAACATTATCCCTATATATTACATTGTAAGGCGAACATTATCCCTTATATATACACGTAAGGGGAACATTATCCCTTATATATTACACTGTAAGGGGAACATTATCCCTTATATTACACTGTAAGGCGAAACATTATCCCTTAATATTACACTGTAAGGGGAACATTATCCTTATATATTACACTGTAAGGGGAACATTATCCCTTATATTTACACTGTAAGGTGAACATTACCCTTATATATTACACTGTAAGGGGACATTATACTTAATATACACTGTAAGGGGAACATATCCCTTATATTACACTGTAAGGGGAACATTATCCCTTATATATACATGTAAGGGGAACATTATCCCTTATATATTACACTGGAAGGGGAACATTATCCCTTATATATTACACTGTAAGGGGAACATTATCCCTTATATATACACTGTAAGGCGAACATTATCCCTATATATTACACTTAAGGGGAACATTATCCCTATATATTACACTGTAAGGGGCACATTATCCCTTATATATTACACTGTAAGTGGAACATTATCCCTTATATATTACACTGTAAGGGGAACTTATCCTATATATTACACTGTAAGGGCACATTATCCCTTATATATTACACGTAAGGGGAACATTATCCCTTATATTTACAACTGTAAGGGGAACATTATCCCTTATATATTACTGTAAGGCGAACATTATCCCTTATATATTACACTGTAAGGGGACAATTATCCCTTATATATTACACTGTAAGGGGAACGTTATCCCTTATATATTACACTGTAAGGGGAACATTATCCCTATATATTACACTGTAAGGGGAACATTATCCCTATATATTACACTGTAAGGGGAACATTATCCCTTATATATTACACTGTAAGGGGAACATTATCCCTTATATATTACACTGTAAGGCGAACATTATCCCTTATATATTACACTGTAAGGGGAACATTATCCTTATATATTACACTGTAAGGGGAATTATCCCTTATATATTACACTGTAAGGGACATTACCCCTCCCTTATATATACACTGTAAGGGGAACATATCCCTTATATATTACACTGTAAGGGGACATTATCCCTTATATTACACTGTAAGGGGCACATTATCCCTTAATATTACACTGTAAGGGGAACATTATCCCTATATATTACACTGTAAGGGGAAACATTATCCCCTTATATATTACACTGTGGAAGGGGAACATTATCCCTTATATATTACACTGTAAGGGGGAACATTATCCTTATATATTACACTGTAGGGGAACATTATCCCTTAATATTACACTGTAAGGGGAACATTATCCTATATATTACACTGAGGGAATTATCCCTTATATATTACACTGTAAGGGAACATTATCCTTATATATTACACTGCTAAGGGGAACATTATCCCTTATATATTACCACTGTAAGGGGAACATTATCCCTTATATATACACTGTTAAGGGGAACATTATCCTTTAATATTACACTGTAAGGGGAACATTATCCCTTATATATTACACTGTAAGGGGAACTATCCCTAATATACCCTGTAAGGGAACATTACCCTTATATATTACACTGTAAGGGGAACATATCCCTTATATATTACACTGTAAGGGAACATTATCCCTTAATATACCGTAAGGGGAACATATCCCTATATATTACACTGTAAGGGGAACATATCCCCTTATATATGTTACACTGTAAGGGGAACATTATCCCTTATATATACACTGTAGGGGAACATTATATACTTATTATTACACTGTAAGGGGAACATTACCTTAATATACACTGTAAGGGGAACATACCTTATAATTACACTGTAAGGGGAACATTATCCTTATATACACTGTAAAGGGAACATTATCCCTATATATTACACTGTAAGGGGAACATTATCCCTTATATATTACACTGTAAGGGCACATTATCCCTTATATATTACACTGTAAGGGGAACATTATCCTTATATATTACACTGTAAGGGGAACATTATCCCTTATATATTACACTGTAAGGGGAACATTATCCTTATATATTACACTGTAAGGGAACATTATCCCTTATATATTACACTGTAAGGGCACATTATCCCTTATATATTACACTGTAAGGGGAACATTATCCTTATATATTAATGTAAGGGAACATTATAACTTATATATTACACGTAAGGGAAAATATAACTTATATATTACACTGTAAGGGAACATTATCCCTTATATATTACACTGTAATGGGAACATTATCCCTTATATATTACACTGTAAGGGGAACATTATTTAACCTTATATATACACTGTAAGGGAACATTATCCCTTATATATTACACTGTAAGGGGAACATTATCCCTTATTATATACACTGTAAGGGGAACATTATCCCTATAGATTACACTGTAAGGGGAACATTATCCCTATATATTACACTGTAAGGGAACATTATCCCTTATAATTACACTGTAAGGGGAACATATCCCTTATATATTACACTGTAAGGGGACACATTATCCTTATATATACATGTAAGGGGACATTATCCCTTATATATTACCACTGTAAGGGGAACATTATCCTTATATATACACTGTAGGGAACATTATCCTTAAATTACACGTAGGGACATTATCCTGTATATTACACTGTAAGGGGGAAATTATCCCTATAATTACACTGTAAGGGAACTAACCCTTATATATTACACTGTAAGGGAACATTATCCTATATATTACACTGTAAGGGACATTATCCTTTAATACTTGTAAGGGGAACATTATCCCTTATATATTACACTGTAGGGTGTACATATCCCTTATGAATACATGTAGGGAACATTATCCCTTATATACACTGTAGGGGAACATTATCCCTTATATAACACTGTAAGGGGAACATTATCCTTTATAGACACTGAAGGGAAATTATCCTTATAATATTACACTGTAAGGGGTACATTACTTTTAAACACTTTGTTAATTGTATCCCACGGCCCATATAACCTGCTTACAATGAATTTGTCCCTCGTTGTGTTTCCTGTCTGGCCTTTCATATCTATCACGTCTTTGGATAATCGATAAACGTTAACTTAATAAAATGTTTTTTCCAGCACATTGATCAATGTCTGTTCCAGTGAGCACAGAAAGGTGTACACTTTACCCATACACAGTATGACGATTGTTACTGCAGATTTAGGCTGGAATTAGACTTATGAGGGTGATTCCATAATCTTCTGTTGTAACCAGATAAGCGTGTATCTGGTTTATGAACAAATCTTTACGTATGTTTACCAATAACATCCAATCACATGTTAGATTTGGGTTATTGCAGTTAGATAACATGCGATGGTTGAAGAAGACTCTAGCCCAGACAAAACTCTCACAACTTCTAACCTAAGACGTTAAAAGACGTGACCTGGCAGTTGAAGCCATCAAATAACTGATTGACTCCCTGTGTTAGTTACCAGAAGAGAACATTTTATTTCATGAAACAGACTCATTTGGGGGAGATGCCATTTATTTAGACCCTTAACTGTGTTAAAGCCCTGCAGGTAGAGACTGCGAGGGAGATTTAATGGATCTTGACCATGGAACCAATGGAACTCCGAGGATATCTTTCTTAGCCTTCCCTGGAACACAATATTCTTAGAAATGAAGTGTTTCTAGTAGGAGAAGACATTACATGCAGAGAATAATGGCAGGGCCGATCCTGAATTCCCAAGATGGGGTGATCGTTGTACAAGATGAAACAAAGGGTTTTCCCATCATTTAAAACATTTTGTTCCTTTAGCGCCCCCATCTCTGAATGTTCGTGATAATTCCTATGGTAAGCAATGGGTATCAGATATTCAGGAGGTGTAATTCCAAGGTAACCATGTAGAACAATGTACATTGATGGAAATATCCATCATCTCTTCCCCCGGAGGGTCAGGTTTATAAAGGGGAAAGGGTGGGCTGTATAGAAATGTTTTGTATGGAACGGACTAGTACAACTTTAATTCTACTTCACTGGGCTGAGTCCCGTTTGAATCACAGTAATTCACCTGGTAATAGAATTCGGCCACATTGATTTGACCCCCCCTCATCTTTTACTAGCGTGCATTGTAGACGCCTTTTACACTAGAATGAATTATTAACCAGAGGAATTCTGTTTTGTTAAGGTTTCTTCAGGAGAAGGTTCAGCCCGAGATCTTTCTTGAAAAGGAAATGTTTGATCTCAGAATACAGGCTGGTCAATTCCTTAGTGACCTACACAGGACTGTGATCACAACAGCGCCCTCTGGTGTTTGGTGTTTGATGTATTTGTAGCAGTAGGGTTATGTGTAATCTCAGAATACAGGCTGGTCAATTCCTTAGTGACCTATACAGGACTGTGATCACAACATCGCCCTCTGGTGTTTGGTGTTTGATGTATTTGTAGCAGTAGGGTTATGTGTATATCAGAATACAGGCTGGTCAATCCTTAGTGACTATACAGGACTGTGATCACAACATCGCCCTGGTGTTTGGTATTTGATGTATTTGTAGCAGTAGGGTTATGGGTAATCTCAGAATACAGGCTGGTCAATCCTTGTGACCTATACAGGACTGTGATCACAACATCGCCCTCTGGTGTTTGGTGTTGAATGTATTGTTGTAGCGTAGGGTATGTGTAATCTCAGATACAGGCTGGTCAATTCCTTAGTGACCTATACAGGACTGTGATCACAACATCGCCCTCTGGTGTTGGTGTTTGATGTATTTGTAGCAGTAGGGTTATGTGTAATATCAGAATACAGGCTGGTCAATTCCTTAGTGACCTATACAGGACTGTGATCACAACATCGCCCTCTGGTGTTTGGTGTATGATGTATTTGTAGCAGTAGGGTTATGTGTAATCTCAGAATACAGGCTGGTCAATTCCTTAGTGACCTATACAGGACTGTGATCACAACAGTGCCCTCTGGTGTTTGGTGTTTGATGTATTTGTAGCAGTAGGGTTATGTGTAATCTCAGAATACAGTCTGGTCAATTCCTTAGTGACCTATACAGGACTGCGATCACAACAGCGCCCTCTGGTGTTTGGTGTATGATGTATTTGTAGCAGTAGGGTTATGTGTAATCTCAGAATACAGGCTGGTCAATTCCTTAGTGACCTATACAGGACTGCGACCACAACAGCGCCCTCTGGTGTTTGGTGTTTGATGTATTTGTAGCAGTAGGGTTATGTGTAATCTCAGAATACAGGCTGGTCAATTCCTTAGTGACCTATACAGGACTGTGATAACAACATCGCCCTCTGGTGTTTGGTGTTTGATGTATTCGTAGCAGTAGGTTATGTGTAATCTCAGAATACAGGCTGGTCAATTCTTAGTGACCTATACAGGACTGTGATCACAACAGCGCCCTCTGGTGTTTGGTGTTTGATGTATTTGTAGCAGTAGGGTTATGGTAATCAGAATACAGGCTGGTCAATTCCTTAGTGACCTATAACAGGACTGCGACCACAACAGCGCCCTCTGGTGTTTGGTGTTGATGTATTTGTAGCAGGTAGTAGGGTTATGTGTAATCTCAGAATACAGGCTGGTCAATTCCTTAGTGACCTATACAGGACTGTGATCACAACAGCGCCCTCTGGTGTTTGGTGTTTGATGTATTTGTAGCAGTAGGGTTATGTGTAATATCAGAATACAGGCTGGTCAATTCCTTAGTGACCTAACAGGACTGCGACACAAACAGCGCCCTCTGGTGTTTGGTGTTTGATGTATTTGTAGCAGTAGGGTTATGTGTAATCTCAGAATACAGGCTGGTCAATTCCTTAGTGACCTATACAGGACTGTGATCACAACGACGCCCTCTGGTGTTGGTGTATGATGTATTTGTAGCAGTAGGGTGTTATGTGTAATCTCAGAATACAGCTGGTCAATTCCTTAGTGACATACAGGACTGTGATCACAACAGCGCCCTCTGGTGTTTGGTGTATGATGTATTTGTAGCAGTAGGGTTATGTGTAATCTCAGAATACAGGCTGGTCAATTCCTTAGTGACCTATACAGGACTGTGATCACAACAGCGCCCTCTGGTGTTTGTGTTATGATGTATTTGTAGAGTAGGGTATGTGTAATCTCAGAATACAGGCTGGTCAAGTCCTTAGTGACCTATACAGGACTGATACACAACAAGCGCCCTCTGGTGTTTGGTGTTTGATGTATTTGTAGAGTAGGGTTATTGTGTAATCTCAGAATACAGGCTGGTCAATTCCTTAGTGACCTATCAGGACTGCGATCAAACAGCGCCCTCTGGTGTTGGTATTTGTGATGTATTTGTAGCAGTAGGGTTATGTGTAATCTCAGAATACAGGCTGGTCAATTCCTTAGTGACCTATCAGGACTGCGATCACAACAGCGCCCTCTGGTGTTTGGTGTATGATGTATTTGTAGCAGTAGGGTTATGTGTAATCTCAGAATACAGGCTGGTCAATTCCTTAGTGACTTACAGGACTGTGATCACAACAGCGCCCTCTGGTGTTTGGTGTTTGATGTATTTGTAGCAGTAGGGTTATGTGTAATCTCAGAATACAGGCTGGTCAATTCCTTAGTGACCTATACAGGAGTGATCACAACAGCGCCCTCTGGTGTTTGGTGGTTGATGTATTTGTAGCAGTAGGGTTATGTGTAATCTCAGAATAAAGGCTGGTCAATTCCTTAGTGACCTACAGGACCGCGAACACAACAGCGCCCTCTGGTGTTTGGTGTATGAGTATTTGTAGCAGTAGGGTTATGTGTAATCTCAGAATACAGGCTGGTCAATTCCTTAGGACCTATACAGGACTGCGACACAAACAGCGCCCTCTGGTGTTTGGTGTATGATATTTGTAGCAGTAGGGTTATGTGTAATCTCAGAATACAGCTGGTCAATTCCTGGTGACCTATACAGGACTGCGATCACAACAGCGCCCTCTGGTGTTGGTGTATGATGTATTTGTAGCAGTAGGGTTATGGGTAATCTCAGAATACAGGCTGGTCAATTCCTTAGTGACCTATACAGGACTGCGATCACAACAGCGCCCTCTGTGTTTGGTGTTTGATGTATTTGTAGCGTAGGGTTATGTGTAATCTCAGAATACAGGCGGTCAATTCCTTAGTGACCTATACAGGACTGCGATCACAACAGCGCCCTGGTGTTTTGGGTTGATGTATTTGTAGCAGTAGGGTTATGTGTAATATCAGAATACAGGCTGGTCAATTCCTTAGTGACCTATACGGACTGTGATCACAACAGCGCCTCTGGTGTTTGGTATTGATGTATTGTAGCAGTAGGGTTAGTGTAATCTCAGAATACAGGCTGGTCAATTCCTTAGTGACCTATACAGGACTGCGATCACAACAGCGCCCTCTGGTGTTGGTGTATGATGTATTTGTAGCAGTAGGGTTATGTGTAATCTCAAGATACAGGCTGGTCAATTCCTTAGTGACCTAACAGGACTGCGATCACAAACAGCGCCCTCTGGTGTTGGTGTATGATGTATTTGTAGCAGTAGGGTTATGTGTAATCTCAGAATACAGGTGGTCATTCCTTAGTGACCTATACAGGACTGCGATCACAACAGCGCCCTCTGGTGTTTGGTGTATGATGTATTTGTAGCAGTAGGGTTATGTGTAATCTCAGAATACAGGCTGGTCAATTCCTTAGTGACCTATACAGGACTGCGATCACAACAGCGCCCTCTGGTGTTTGGTGTATGATGTATTTGTAGCAGTAGGGTTATGTGTAATCTCAGAATACAGTGGTCAATTCCTTAGTGACCTATACAGGACTGCGATCACAACATCGCCCTGGTGTTTGGTGTTTGATGTATTTGTAGCAGTAGGGTTATGTGTAATCTCAGAATACAAGCTGGTCAATTCCTTAGTGACCTATACAGGACTGCGATCACCAACAGCGCCCTCTGGTGTTGGTGTTTGATGTATTGTAGCAGTAGGGTTATGTGTAATTCAGAATACAGGCGGTCAATTCCTTAGTGACCTATACAGGACTGCGATCACAACAGCGCCCTTGGTGTTGGTGGTATGATGTATTTGTAGCAGTAGGGTTATGTGTAATCTCAGAATACAGGCTGGTCAATTCCTTAGTGACCTATACAAGGAATGCGACCACAACAGCGCCCTCTGGGTTTGGTGTATGATGTATTTGTAGCAGTAGGGTTATGTGTATATCTCAGAATACAGGCTGGGTCAATTCCTTAGTGACCTATACAGGACTGCACCACACAGCGCCCTGGTGTTTGGGTGTATGATGTATTTGTAGCAGTAGGGTTATGTGTAATCTCAGAATACAGGCTGGTCAATTCCTTAGTGACCTATACAGGACTGCGACCACAACAGCGCCTCTGGTTGTGGTGTGATGTATTTGTAGCAGTAGGGTTATGTGTAATCTCAGAATACAAGCTGGTCAATTCCTTGTGACCTATACAGGACTGCGATCACAACAGCGCCCTCTGGTGTTTGGGTGTATGATGTATTGTAGCAGTAGGGTTATGGTAATCTCAGAATACAGGCTGGTCAATTTTAGTGACCTATACAGGACTGCGACAACAGCGCCCTCTGGTGTTTGGTGTTTGATGTATTTGTAGCAGTAGGGTTATGTGTAATCTCAGAATACAGGCTGGTCAATTCTAGTGACCTATACAGGACTGCGATCCCAACAGCGCCCTCTGGTGTTTGGTGTTTGATGTATTTGTAGCAGTAGGGTTATGTGTAATATCAGAATACAGGCTGGTCAATTCCTTAGTGACCTATACAGGACTGTGATCACAACAGCGCCCTCTGGGTGTGGTTTATTTGATGTATTGTACAGTAGGGTTATGTGTAATCTCAGAATACAGGCTGGTCAATTCTAGTGACCTATACAGGACTGCGATCACACACAGCGCCCTCTGGTGTTTGGTGTATGATGTATTTGTAGCAGTAGGGGTATGTGTAACTCAGAATACAGGCTGGTCAATTCCTAGTGACCTATACAGGACTGCGATACAAACAGCGCCCTCTGGTGTTGGTTTGTGTATGATGTATTTGTAGCAGTAGGGTTATGTGTAATCTCAGAATACAGGCTGGTCAATTCCTTAGTGACCTATACAGGACTGCGATACAACAGCGCCCTCTGGTGTTTGGTGTATGATGATGTATTTGTAGCAGTAGGGTTATGGTAATCTCAGAATACAGGCTGGTCAATTCCTTAGTGACCTTACAGGACTGCGATCACAACAGCGCCCTCTGGTGTTTGGTGGATGATGATTTGTTAGCAGTAGGGTTATGTGTAATCTCAGAATACAGGCTGGTCATTCCTTAGTGACCTTACAGGACCGCGATCACAACATCGCCTCTGGTGTTTGGTGTATGATGTATTGTAGCAGTGGGTTAGTGTAATCTAGAATACAAGCTGGTCAATCCTTAGTGACCTATAACAGGACTGCGATCACAAAACAGCGCCCTCTGGTGTTTGGTGTTTGATGTGATTTGTAGCAGTAGGGTTATGTGTAATTCAGAATACAGGCTGGTCAATTCCTTAGTGACCTATACAGGACTGCGATCACAACAGCGCCCTTGGTGTTTGGTGGATGATGTATTTGTAGCAGTAGGGTTATGTGTAATCTCAGAATACAGGCTGGTCAATTCCTTAGTGACCTATACAGGACTGCGACCCAACAGCGCCCTCTGGTGTTTGGTGTTATGATGTTTTGTAGCAGTAGGGTTATGTGTATTCAGAAACAGGCTGGTCAATTCCTTAGTGACCTATACAGGACTGGACCACAACAGCGCCCTCTGGTGTTGGTGTTGATGTATTTGTAGCAGTAGGGTTATGTGTAATCTCAGAATACAGGCTGGTCAATTCCTTAGTGACCTATACAGGACTGTGATCACAACAGCGCCCTCTGGTGTTGGTGTGAGATGATTTGTAGCAGTAGTGTAGGGTTAGTGTAATCTCAGAAACAGGCTGGTCAATTCTTAGTGACCTATACAGGACTGTGATCACAACAGCGCCCTCTGGTGTTTGGTGTTTGATGTATTTGTAGCAGTAGGTTGATTGATTTTGATTGATTGATCTTTGAGTACAGGCTAGTCAACTCCTTTGTGACCTATACAAGAACACTGGCGGCCTCTGGTGTTTGGGTTTTTTAGCCGTAGGGTATTTTGTGTGATTCTTATTTCTGTGCTACATTCATGTTGAGATAAATTAAATTGGTAACTTATGCTTGATTGATAGAAACTGCTGTAAGGATGTATGGCCCTGGGCTAAAGAGCAGTCACGTGAATCATTACTGTTAGCGTTACGTTCGTGTAGCTGGGTTAACATGAATAAAAGATTCCATCTGCCATCAGGATAAAGAATTTCCCTGCTACCGAGCTTTGTGCTTGGGATGTATTGCAATGCATTCTGGGTGCTAGTTCTATGGTTCTTTGCAGTTGGTGGGGAATTGTATGAGGTTTATTACAGTCAGCTTTTGGCTTAAAGGGCATGTCCACCCTAAAACACGATGAATCTGTAGTCTGTACCTGCCCCAAACCCCAATCATTATCATTGAGGATTTATGTACAATTACAGGATACATTCAGAACAGGCCCTGCCCTGAAGAGCTTACAATCTAAGTACGTTTATTTGACACATACAACCTATCACTATGCAAGCACGGGGAGAACATACAAACTCCTTGCCAGTGGCATCGCTACATTAAAACATTCGGGGCAAGTGCCCTGGATATTTGCCAAAGTGGCCAAATGATTTGACTGCTGGTACATCGCAGAAGTGCCCCAAACCTTATTTAATATTCCTGATTTCCCATCTGTGCAATGACAATGTCGCGGCACATAACAGGCAGCCACTGCGCTTCCCTCTACAATGACTGACAGTGTTGATAGATACACAGGCAGAGTTAGATAGATAGATAGACAGACAGAGGTAGATAGACAGACAGACAGACAGACAGTACAGACAGACAGACAGACAGATAGATAGATAGATAGATAGATGATAGAGGGGACAGATGAGAGCTACAGAGAGAGAGAGAGAGGGACCAAGATAGAGATAGATATACAGAGAGAGAGAGAGGGACAGATAGAGATAGATATACAGAGAGAGAGAGAGAGAGAGAGAGGGGACAGATAGAGATAGATATACAGAGAGGAGAGGGACAGATAGAGTAGATACAGAGAGGAGAGAGGGACAGATAGACAGGATAGATATACAGAGAGAGAGGAGGAGGGACAGATATAGATAGATATACAGAGAGAGAAAGGGACAGATAGAGATAGATATACAGAGAGAGGGACAGATAGAGATAGATATACAGAGAGAGAGAGGGACAGATAAAGATAGTATACAGAGAGAGAGAGAGAGAGAGAGGGGCAGATCAGATAGAGATAGATATACAGAGAGAGAGGGACAGATAGATATACAGAGAGAAAGGGACAGATAGAGATAGATATACAGAGAGGAGAGGGACAGATAGAGATAGATATACAGAGAGAGAGAGGGACAGATATAGATAGATATACAGAGAGAGAGAGACAGATAAAGATAGATATACAGAGAGAGAGAGGGACAGATTAGAGATAGATATACAGAGAGAAAGGAGAAATATAGAGATAGATATACAGAGAGAGAGGGACAGATAGAGATAGATATACAGAGAGAGGGACAGTAGAGATAGATTATCAGAGAGAAAGGGACAGATAGAGATAGATATATAGAGAGGGACAGATAGAGATAGATTTACAGAGAGAGAGGGACAGATAGAGATAGATATACAAAGAGAGAGGGACAGATAGAGATAGATATACAGAGAGAAAGGGACAGATATAGATAGATATATAGAGAGGGACAGATAGAGAAGATATACAGAGAGAGGACAGATGAGATAGATATACAGAGAGAGAGAGGACAGATAAAGATAGATATACAGAGAGAGAGAGGGGGACAGATAGAGATAGATACAGAGAGAAAGGGACATATAAGAGATAGATATACGAGAGAGGAGAGGACAGATAGAGATAGATACTACAGAGAGAGGGACAGATAGAGATAGATATACAGAGAGAAGGACATAGAGAGATTACAGGAGAGAGGGAACAGATAGAGAAGATAGACAGAGAGAGAGGGACAGATAGAGATAGATATACAGAGAGAGAAGGGACAGATAGAGATAGATATACAGAGAGAGAGAGGGGGACAGTAGAGATAGAATACAGGAGGAGAGGGACAGATAGAGTAGATTACGAGAGAGAGGGACAGATAGAGAGATATACAGAGAGAGAGAGGGACAGATGAGGATAGATATACGAGAGAGAGAGAGAGGGACAGATAGAGATAGATATACAGAGAGGAGAGAGAGGAAAGATAGAGATAGATATACAGAGAGAGGAGAGGGACAGATAGAGATAGATATAAGAGAGAGAGGGCAGATAGAGATAGAATACAGAGAGAAAGGGACAGAATAGAGATAGTATTACAGAGAGAGAGAGAGGGACAGCAGATAGAGATAGATTACAGAGAGAGGGACAGATAGGATGATATACAGAGAGAGAAGGACAATAGAGATAGATATACAGAGAGAAAGGGAAAGATAGACGATAGAATAATATACAGAGAGAGAGAGGGACAGATAGAGATAGATACAGAGAGAAAGGGACAGATAGAGATAGATATACAGAGAGAGAGAGGGACAAGATAGAGATAGATATACGAGAGAGAAAGGGACAATAGAGATAGATAACAGAGAGAAAGGGACAGATAGAGATAGATTACAGAGAGAGAGAGGGACACGATAGAGATAGATATACAGAGAGAGGGAGGGGAACAGATAGAGAGATATACAGAGAGAGAGAGGGACAGATAGAGATAGATATACAGAGAGATGAGAGGGCAGATAGATATTAGTAATATACAGAGAAGAGGGACAGATAGAGATAGATATAGAGAAAGGGAAAGATAGCGTAGATACAGAGAGAGAGGACAGATAGGATAGATATACAGAGAGAAAGGGACAGATAGATAGAATAAGGCGAGAGAGAGGGACAGATAGAGATAATAGATATACAGGGAGAGAGAGGGACAGATATAGGATAGATATACAGAGAGAAAAGGGACAGTAGAGATAGATATACAAGAGAGAGAGGGACAGATAGAGAAGATAATATACGAGAGAGGGACAGATAGAGATAGATATACAGAGAGGGAGGGACGATAGAGTAGATATACAGAGAGAAAGGGACAATAGAGATAGATATACAGAGAGAAAGGGGACAGATAGAGATAGATAACAGAGAGAGAGGGGGAAGATAGAGATAGATATACAGAGAGAGAGGAGAAATAGGAACAGATAGAGATTTAGATATACAGAGAGAGAGGGATAGATAGAGATAGATATACAGAGAGAGAGGGGACAGATAGAGATAGATTATACAGAGAGAGAGAGGACAGATAGAGGATAGATATACAGAGAGAGGGACAGAAGAGATAGAGTAACAGAGAGGGAAAGGGACATATAGAGATAGATATACAGAGAGAAAGGGACGATAGAGATAGATATACAGAGAGGAGAGGAGAGAGACAGATAGAGATAGATATACAGAGAGAGGAGAGGGACAGATAGAGATAGATATACAGAGAGAGAGACAGATAGAGATAGATATACGAGAGAGAGAGGGACAGATAGAGATAGTATACAGAGAGAAAGGGACAAGTAGAGATAGATATACAGAGAGAGAGAGGGAGAGAGGGACAGATAGAGATAGATATACAGAGAGAGAGGGACAGATAGAGATAGATATACAGAGAGAGAGGACATATAGAGATAGATATATTAGAGAGAAAGGGACAGATAGAGATAGATATACAGAAGAGAGAGGGAGACAGTATGAGAGATAGATATACAGAGAGAGAGGAGGGGACAATAGAGATAGATATACAGAGAAGAAGAGGGACAGATAGAGTAGATATACAGAGAGAGAGGAGGGACAGATAAGAGATAGATATAAGAGAGAGAGAGGGACAGATAGAGTAGATATTACAGAAGAGGAGAGGGACAGATAGAGATAGATATACAGAGAGAGAGGGACAGTAGAGAAGAGATATACAGAGGAGAGAGGACAGATAGAGATAGATATACAGAGAGAGAGGACAGATAGAGATAGATATACAGAGAGAGAGGGAGAGACAGATAGAGATAGATATACAGAGAGAGAGAGACAGATAGAGATAGATATCAGAGAGGAAGGACAGATAGAGATAGATATACAGCAGAGAGAGAGGACAGATAGAGATAGATATACAGAGAGAGAGAGAGGGACAGTATAGAGATTAGATATACAGAGAGAGAGAGCGAACAGATAGAGATAGATATACAGAGAGAGAAGGGACAGATAGAGATAGATATACAGGAGAGAGGGACAGATAGGATAGATATACAGAGAGAGAGAGACAGATAGAGTAGTATACAGAGAGGAGAGGGACAGAGTAGAGATAGAATAACGAGAGAGAGGGACAGATGAGAGATAGATATACAGAGAGAGAAGGGGACAGATAGAGATAGATTACGAGAGAGGAGGGACAGATAGGAGATAGATATACAGAGAGAGAGAGACAGATAGAGATAGATATACAGAGCAGGAAGGAAGATGGAAAGGGACAGATAGAGATAGATATTACAGAGAGAGAGGACAGATAGAGATGTAGAGTACAGAGAGGAAGGGGACAGATAGAGATAGATATACAGAGAGAGAGAGGGACAGATAGAGATAGATATACAGAGAGAGTGTGATTCTTATTTCTGTGCTACATTCATGTTGAGATAACCCCCGACGCCAATACATCTGCGTGATGAACGGCCGTTTTGGTTGAGAATCGTGTGTGTGTATTCGTTCGGTCGGGGATCATTGATTGGTCCGCCTGGCGAATCGCCAAAGACCCCCAACTGAACTAATACATACGGTGATTCTCGGACGTTTGTCTCATGGATGTATTGGCGTCTTGTTGCTCGCTGCACATATCGGACGTTAGTACGAGACCAGATTGCTGTGCCTTTCTGTCATTAATTTGTGAATCTCTGTCCAACTTTTATCTCTGTCTATTTCTCTGTCTTTTTGTCTGTCTATCACTATCGGGCTGTGTATCTATGTTTGTGTCTGTCTGTCTGTGTCTTTTTGGCTGTCTCTATTAAGTACATAGTGGGTGTAGCTTAACTAGAGCAGAGAAAGGGGTGTGACCTAAAACAATTGTGACATGCCCCTGAACTTCTTAGACCCTAGAGACGCCCCTGCTCCTCGCAGATGTGTCCAAGGGTGGAATCAAACTCAGGACTGAGTAATACAGGACTGAGCCACCATGCTGGACTTGTATTACCTACATTACTTACCAGATATTTAAGGATAATTATTGGTCTCCATTCTGGCTGGCTCCTCCCTCCATGCAGTCAATCAAGGCTGTGACTTGTTGACATCACAGGCAATGATTGACTGCCGTTCCCTCTGGTGTTTCCTCTGCACATGCTCAAGCTTATAAAAAGCTCACTGAGCTTTTTATAAGCTCAGTGAGCTTATAAAGCAGATACCTTTTCCATAACAGTAAAAAAAAACTTCAGGGTTATTTAATTCCCATTACATTCCCATTCTTGTGAGTGACAGTTGTTTATTTCACTGACTTGATAATAGAGAGGACACGGGCAGGTCATCCAGTGGGGGAGAGGGAGGAGCTAGATAATTTACTGAACATGTGCAAGTCTGTATCTTGGTCAATGACCCTCTCTGGAAATATCAGAATGAAAAATCTCTAAAATGCTTCCGATCTCAGAGATGAGAGATCTGCAGCTCTGGGTAAATCTCCCCCATTATCTGGAACCCCAGAGAACTGCTTTCTGGGTGGGATCCGGTTATCCGTATAGAGATTGTCAATATGCAGATTCATAGCAATAAAAGATCTCACTGTCCCTAGAATGTTCTTTTGCGGAATGTTGGAGACTATTGCAGTGCAAGCTCCAGGCTAAAAGGTTCGATCTCCCAATGGATTTCATAAATGAGCAGTGAAGAGCGAGACCCCTTGGTGAAAGGCAAACTAGTCACTCCCAGCGCTGTCCGTGGTGCTGAATTCACGTCCTTTGCTGTAAAATCACCTGTTAATCTCCCATCTCACATATTACACTGCCAACTGGATTTTCCACAGCAAGCTCAGCACAACATACCTTAAAGGAAAAGTAAAGGTTAAAATGTGTTTTTTCTTTGTTAATCCGAATCAAACAATGTATTACTGTACAGGCCTTTATATATTCTTGAGATACAGTCTGTCCAAAAAAATAAAAGGAGGAACAATAAACAACTGACGACGCTGCAGTTCCTTATCCCAGTTAATTTAGATGCCCAGTCTCATTTCTGTCCTTCCCCACAATTCACTGCATATGGACACATGGGAAAATGGATGAAGGATGGAACCCACCTGTGAGACTGCAGGTTGATCTATGGGAGTTGCGTATGGTGACATTACACATGGCTGGTCATTTCCTATCACTCTACTGCCATATGCTCATTAGCAGGAATGTGGGAGCCTCAAAAAATGACCAATCTAAGCACTCAATACATTCCCTAATATATCACGCAGTATGGCAGCTCCAATCCAACCATTTCCTGAGAATATGATCAGAGTTTCGTTTCTACATCTGTAACCTGCGCAATAAAAAGAGTTCAATGGGCCAATTAAAATGCTTCCTGCGCTGACCCTTTAATGTGCCCGGGGGGAATGGCAGAGATTGCACTAATAGCCGTCCGGTAATGGCCGCAAAGATGATAGGAATATTGAAAGGGGAGTTGTGTGTCTGCTTTGTAATACAGGGAATGTTATGATTAAAAGGGAGAATAGGATGGAGACATGTCTCTCCTTTCATCTTCCTCATTATGCTGATAGGGAGGGAGAATTCGGATCCACTTTTATCCTCACACATGTTATATTAAAAGCCCGAGGCTTCTGTCAGCCTAAAATATTTATAGTCCCAATGGGAAATAAACTTCATACCAAGGAATCTACTGTGCCCCCTTGTGTACGGTGTGTGTGTGTTATGTGTGTCTTTGTGTGTGTGTTATGTGTGTCTTTGTGTGTGTGTTATGTGTGTCTTTGTGTTTGTGTTATGTGTGTCTTTGTGTGTGTGTTATGTGTGTACCTGTGTGTGTGTTATGTGTGTCTTTGTGTTTGTGTGTGTGTTATGTGTGTCTTTGTGTTTGTGTGTGTGTTATGTGTGTCTTTGTGTTTGTGTGTGTGTTATGTGTGTGTGTTATGTGTGTCTTTGTGTTTGTGTGTGTGTTATGTGTGTCTTTGTGTTTGTGTGTGTGTTATGTGTGTGTGTTATGTGTGTCTTTGTGTTTGTGTGTGTGTTATGTGCGTATCAGTGTGTCTATTTTTGTATGTGTAGGTTAATATAAAAACACATACAGGGAATTCACCTCCAGCCACAGGGGTAGGAAGTGGATTAAAGTCCTACAAACCAATTTAATACCGTTTAGCGCAACTTTAACTCCTTGCTCCAGGCGGGTGCACCGGGAATCGCAAAAGACACTCACACACCCCGCGCAGGCGATTCATGGTTGTCTTGCAGCAATATCTTCGTGGCTGATAGCAGTGTGTTTGACATTGTAGTTTCAGTCTGCAGATGTCAAGGTGTTGGTAAACTACAACTCGCTTTCCAAAGAGATTTGTTGATTGGGATTAAAGGGTTAAACTGGAGTCAAATATTTTAGGTATGCTCTTAAAGGGCAAGTCGGTCTTAAAACACTTTTTTGTTTTTAGAAATCAAGGTAATGGTAATTTTTAGGCAGGTTGAGGGATTGTAATCAGAGATACCGAACATCCCTAAGTGGCTGGAACTGTCTGGCTACACAGAAGGAAATTGTAAAGGTTTGTACCCACTTTCGATCGCAAGTGCTGACCCCCAACGCACAATGTGTACCAATGGCCGTTTCGGACGATAATCAGCCCATGTATAGGCACTTTATTGCCCGAAACGGCCGCTCGTTCCTAGATCCACTTGGCAGATTGGGCAATGATTCCCAAACAAGAAGCCATTTCAGCTGATAAACTGCCCATACACGGGACGATTATTGCCCGAAATGCCTGTTCATACACATCGTGCTCCGCGGGTCGGCACCCACGATCGCAAGTGTGTATGAACCTTAAGGCTGGGTACATAGGAACATATTTGTCCCAGCTGACCCTTCGTCACTAGCCGGCTGCCCATACCTGCACCATACAATATTTCCAACTGATCGACCGATACACAGTAATATAGGCCAGTCAGAAATACCCAGCTGAAGTCCTGCAGTCAGACCCTTGTCCCATTGTCCACCCACTCTCACCCATTGTCCAACCACTCTCTCCCATTGTCCACCCACTCTCACCCAGTGTCCAACCCACTCTCTCCCATTGTCCGCCCACTCTCACCCATTGTCCACCCACTCTCTCCCATTGTCCACCCACTCTCTCCCATTTTCCCCCACTCCCCCATTCACCACTCTCACCCATTGTCCACCTACTCTCTCCATTGTCCACCACTCTCTCCATTGTCCACCCACTCTCTCCCATTGTCCACCCACTCTCACCCATTGTCCACCCACTCTCTCCCATTGTCCACCCACTACTCTCCCATTGTCCACCCACTCTCTCCCATTTTGTCCACCCACTCTCACCCATTGTCCACACTCTCTCCCATGTCACCCACTCTCTCCCATTGTCCACCCACTCTCTCCCATTGTCCACCCACTCTCTCCCATTGTCCACCCCTCTCCACCCATTGTCCACCACTTCTCTCCATTGTCCACCCACTCTCTCCATTGGTCCACCCACTCTTCCATTGTCCACCAACTCTTCCCATTGTCCACCACTCTCTCCCATTGTCCACCCACTCTCACCCATTGTCCCCACTCTCTCCATTGTCCCGCCCACTCGTACACCCATTGTTCTGCCCCCTCTCCACCCATTGTCCACCACTCTCACCCATGTCCGCGCCCACTCTCACCCATTGTCCACCCACTCTCTCACCACTCTCACTCCATTGTCCACCCACTCTCACCAGTGTCCGCCCACTCTCACCCATTGTCCACCCACTCTCACCCATTGTCCGGCGCCCACTCTCACCCATTGTCTGGCGCCCACTCTCACCCATTGTCCACCCACTCTTACCCATTGTCCCATTCTCTGCCCACTCTCACCCATTGTCCACCCACTCTTACCCATTGTTCGGCGCCCACTCTCACCCATTGTCCACCCACTCTCACCCATTGCCCACCCACTCTCTCCCATTCTCAAACCACGTTGCGTGTCGCAGGATTGCAAATCATTAAAGAATCGGGCTAATAAAACCTAATGCACTAGGTGAACAGTGTCTCTTATGTGTGTGACAGAAAGTCTCTCTTTTTATTTAACTTCCCATCCAAGGTGAAATTAATGAAATGGGGTGAGACAAATTAGTGCAGACAGTGTAGGAGAAAAGAAAGGAACTGCCACACTGATCAGTCCTCACTGTCACCTGTAAAGTTGTGTCTGGGCCTCCTGGGGAAAGCAATTTAATGAAAATCGTTAATCTCACAGTGCAGAAGGGAGATAAGAGTCCCAAATATTGCTTTAGTTAAAAGAAAAGTTCTGTTGGATTCACACATGGAGCAGCACAAATGATTTCCCATTTAATTGTCATTAGCTCAGTGTTATTAAAGATGGGGATTCAGTTATTTATTGTAGATGGAATTTTCTATACAATGAAAAAAAAAATGAAAAAAAAAAACCTACCCCTCCCTGCATTATATATACAATGAACCCTCCCCTGCACTATATTACAATGAACCCCTCCCCTGCAGTATATATACAATGAACCCATCCCCTGCACTAATATAAACATGACCTCCCTGCATTATATATAACAATGAACCCCTCCCCTGCATTAATATATACTGAACCCCTCCCTGCTTTAATAATACATGAACCCCTCCCCGGCACTATATATACCTTAACCCCATCCCCTGCAACTATATATAACATTGAACCCCTCCCCTGGCATTATATTACAATTACCGCCTTTCCTGCAATTATATATACAATGACTCTCCCTGCACTATATATACACTTAACCCCTCCCTGCATTATATATCTGAACCCCTCCCCTGCACTATATATACACTTGAACCCCTCCCCCCGGCATTTTAGTCAATGACCCCTCCCCTGCACTATATATACAATGGAACAACCCCTCCCGTGCATTATATATACAATTAACCCCTCCTCTGCATATATGAATTATATCGTTTTACAATGGAACCCCTCCTCTGCAACTGTACCTACAATGACCCCTCCCCTGCACTATATATCTATCTATATATAGTGCAGGGATGGGTTCATTGTATAATTGCCCCCCTCCCCTGCACTATATATACAATGAACCCCTTCCCTGTATTAATATATACAATGACCCCTCCCTTGCTTATTATACAATGAACCCTTCCCTACACTATAATTAATCATATACTGTAGTTCTGTTGGTACGGGGAAACGATATAATAATTGAGAATTACTGGGGTATTATACATATACTGTAGTTTCTGGTTGGTAAGCGGGATCACTATATAATATTGAGAATTACTGGTATTATACATTCTGTATTTCTGGATGGTCCGGGGATACTAATACATTGATATTACTGTATTAATACCTATACTGTAGTTTTAATGGGTTGGTAGAGGATACTATAATACCTGAGAATTACTGTTATTAATACTATACTGTAGTTTCTGGTTGGTCGGGATCTATATAGATGAGAATTACTGGTATTTAATACTATACTGTTTCTGGTTGGTACGGGGATACATTAAATATTCAGAATTACTGTATTATACTATACTACTGTTATGGTGGGTACAGGGATAGTAATATAATATTGAGAATTACTGGTATTAATACCTATATTGTAGGTTCGGTTGGTAACAGGGATCTATATAAATTGAGATTACTGGTATTAATACATTACTGTAGTTCTTGTTGTACAGGGATACTATATAATATTGGAGAAATTACTGGTATTAATACATATACTGTAGTTCTGGTTGGTACAGTGATACTATATCATAGTTAGATTCACTGGAATAACATACATTCAACTGTATTCTTGGTTGGTACGGGGACTATATATATTGAGAATTACTGGTATTAAGACATATACTTTAGTTCTGGTTGGTACTGGATACTATATAATATTGAGAATTACTGGTATATACCATATACTGGTAGTTCTGTTGTACGGGGAACTATATAATATTGACATTACTGTTATTCTGCATATACTGTAAATATTGTTGTATTCAATTAGTCAACTGGACTTGAAATTAGTTCTTGAAGACGTTTCGCTATCCGCCGACTGGCTTTCTCACTTCAGATGAACTTTTACAAGAATCTGTGGCACTTATGTACCTGAAAAATCCCAATTAGCTATCACAGCCAGGTGTTAAGGTGTGATTAGATAGTGCTACGAGGTGTTATAGAACGCCCAGAGAAGTGTTAGACACAGCATTGTACATGGCAAACCGTTGGGTGTCGAACCCCCCCACTCACCAACTCTTATTTGGCTTGTTCTTTAATTTCACATAAATGGCCTCCTTAACACTCTCTTGAACCATCACGTTTTCTCTTCGACAGTATGTAACATTACAACTTCAAATGGTAGGTCCCTTTATCCAAGATGCGATACACGGCTAGTCCCCTGACCCTAGGAATTGGCTTTTGTGCTGGGCCATACGTTGATGCAGTTGCTGTTTGGTCGCCCTCCCCGCACATACAATCCAGAGCTTCTTTCACTGACTGCACTGCGTAATCTATTCGTTTTCTTGTGTTTAGGTATTGGTCTTTGTCGGCTGTCCAGTTGCTGCCTCATTGTGTGGTTCGGTGTAAAGTCATACAGGGATACGATGTTTTTTTTGAAAATTCTTCTTAATTTCTCCGAGACCCCCTGGCTTACATATGGGATGACCATGTTCTTCTCCTGTCTTGCTTTTCCCCCTTCACTGTTGGTTATTCGTGTTCTTTTTCTTTCCTTCTACTATCTTTTGACAAAGCCAGTCTGGATTCCACAATTTTTAAGGGCTCTCTGAGATGTGAGGGGAAAAGCAAGACAGGAGGAAGAAACATGGTCACCCATATGTCAGGGGTCCTCCGAGAAATTAAGAAGAATTTATCAAAACATCGTATCCCTGATCTGCTTTAAACCGAACAACACACGAGGCAGCAACTGGTACTCCGAAAGACCGCAATACCTAAACACAAGAAAAAGCTACATCATATCCGCAGTGCAGTGCAGTGAAGAAGCTCTGATTTGTATGTGGGGGGATACAAACAGCACCTGCATCAACCGTATGGCCCAGCACAGAAGAGCCAATTCCTCGGTCGGACTCAGCCTTGTATCTGATCTTAAGATCACGGACATACCTTTGAGATTGTAATGTTAACATACTGGCGAAGGAACGGACTGGTTCAAATGAGAGGTGTTCAGAGAGGCCATTTATGTGAAATAAAAACCAGCCTAAAGTAGGATGTGGGGGGGTCGACACGAACGTCCCATGACAATACTGTTTAACACTTCTCTAGCCCTCCTCTTAGCCACTATAATAATCACTAAACACCTGGCTGTGATATGCTATGTGGGATTTTTCAGAGTACCTAATTGCACACAGATTCTTGTACCAAGTCATTCTGAATGGGAGAAAGCCAGTCGGATGACTAGTCAAAGTCTTCACGAACTTAAACTTCAAGTCACAGTTATCTAATTGAATTACAACAGATATACCATTACCTGATGAATGAATAACCTTCACAAGCATAATATACTGTAGTTCTGGTTGGTAAGAGCCGATACTAATAATAACTTGAGATTATACTGTATTAATACATATACTGTAGTTCTGGTTTGTACGGGATTACTATATAACATTGAGATTACTGGTATTAATCATATACTGTAGTCTGGTTGGTCGGGTACTATTATCATGAGAATTACTGGTTTAATACATATACTGTAGTTCGGTTGGTACGAGGATAATATTAGTAATGAATTAATCTGGATAAATACATAATACGTAGTTCTGGTTGGTACGGGATTCTATATAATATTGAGAATTACTGGTATTAATACATATACTGTAGATCTGGTTGTACAGGATCTATATCTATTGATAATTACTGGTATATACATATATGTATTCTGGTGGTACTGGGATACTATATACTGGAATTACTGGTATTAATACATATACTGTAGTTCTGGTTGGTACACGGGATACTATTAATATTGAGAATTACTGGTATTAATACATTTACTTTAGGTTCTGGTTGGTTACAGGGATACTTTTTCGATTGCTATTTGGAGTCAGGAAGGAATCCCCCCCCTTTTTAGCTGTTTTTGCCTTTCTCTGGATCAACTGTTAGGTAGGGTTAAAAACAGGAGGGTGATAACGTTGATTTGACAGATGTAATGTCTTTATCAACCTCAAATACTATAATTAGTTAAAACAGTTAATAAATTAATCACCCCACAACCCCATTTTGCAATACGTACCTTACTCCCCAGCTCCTCCCGAGTACTCTAGTAAACTTTGGCTGGGGTAAACATGATCCTTTAATAAACACACCAATATCTAAACACAGTAAATCAATTTCAGCAGTGGCTGTCAGTATCAACACTTTGCAGTGATATGAGATAAAAACTTCAAAAATTGGGGGTATTTCCCTTTAAGAATACTGCCAATATAGTGTGGGAATAATTGAAGCGGCAAAACCTGAGAGGAAACACATTTGTGTTCACAAGTATCTTGTGACTTATTTTTGCTCATTTATACTGTACAATCGGTGCTATGAGGGAGCACATCAAAAATGTTATAGAGCATATTATTCCAGATTTTTACCTGTGCCTATAGCAGCAAGATCCTGAGGAGAGCTGAGAAGATCTGTGGCGCAGTGCTGAGCCGGCCAGGTATCTCGCTAAGCTGACTAGGAGAGGATCAGTTTACAAACCCAGGAGTGCAACCAAATTTTTGTAACACGCCGTATAGGTACGAGTCCGGTGACGTCATCGCGCACGGCACACAGGAACGCTGGGGAAGCTTATTGGGCACTAAGATCAGAAGACTATGCCGGGGCAGCTCAGCAGAACAAACAAGGGATTTTCACGGCGCCCCTCGGAATTGTGGCGCCCTAGGCCACGGCCTATGTAGCCTAGTAGGAAATCCAGCCCTGCACATGGGCCTCGACCCCAAGACATGCCTGTTAGGCACCATAGAACACATCATATCATATGTTTCGGCACCATAGACACATCATTTAGGCACCATAGAACCACATACATATGTTAGGCCCATAGAACACATCATATGTTAGGCACCATAAGAACACATCATATGTTAGGCACCATAGAACACCATATCACATAGACAGGTTAGGCACCATAGAACAACATCATAGATGTTAGGCACCATAGAACACATCATTGTTAGCGCACATAGAAACACATCATATGTTGGCAATGAACACATCACCATTGTTAGGCAACCATAGAACACATCTGATGTTAGGCACCAATATACACATCAATCATATGTTAGCACACCATGAAACATCATATGTTTGGCAACCATGAACACATCTTGTTAGCACCATAGAACACATCATAGTTAGAACATCATGAACACATCATATGTTAGGCATCATAGAACACATCATATGTTAGGCATCATAGAACACATCATATGTTAGGCATCATAGAACACATCATATGTTAGGCACCATAGAACACATCATATGTTAGGCCATAGAACCTATATGTTAGGCACATAGAACACCATCATATTTAGCACTCATAGAACACATCAATCTTAGCACCATAGAACACATCATATGTTAGGCATCATCAGAACACATCATATGTTAGGCATCCATAGACACATCATATGTTAGGCATCCATAGAACCACATCATATTTAGGCACATAGAACACATCATATGTTAGGCACCATAGACACACATCATAATGTTAGGCATGACACTCATAAGCAATAGACACTATTGTACCACCATAGAACAAACATCATATGGTTAGGCACTCATATAGCACATACATATAGTTAGGCATCATAAACCCATCAATGTTAACCCATAGAACACATCATATGTTATGCACCATAGAACACATCATATGTTAGGCACCATACAACACATCATACATTTTAGGACCATATGAACCACATCATAATGTTAGGCACCATTGAGACACATCATGTGTTAGGCACCATAGAACACATATATTTAGGCACCATTGAACACATCATATTTAGGCACCATTAACCCATCATATGTTAGCACCATAGAACACATCATATGTTAGGCACCATGAACCATCATATGTTAGCACCATGAACCCATCATATTTAGGCACATAGAACACATCATATGTTAGGCCCATAGAACACTCATATGTTAACACCATAGAACACATCATTGTTAGGCCATAGAACACATCATAGACACATCACTCACTCTGAAAATACCATACATATTCCTAACTGAAACAATTCGTCTCTCCAAAAAACAACTTGCCCTTCCTGGATGCAAGCTGACCCTCCAGATCTGGGAATGTGGAAGGCTGCCATCACCAAAACCCTACCCCATAAAAAAGCAATGTACATAAGGATTGCCCATCTTAAATATGAAAAGATATGGGCCAGATGGTCATAACCCATGAAGTCATGCCCAGTACAGCTGACCTCGGTAAAGTTTAACACTAAATGAAACAGTTATTGTAAATACGACCCTAAACATAGACGGATATAGTGATGTATTTAAATTACTATGTAGCTTCTTGTCTTCTTCTTTGGTTTTTCCCCCCTTATTTCTTCCATCACCTTTACAATCATACTGTCAAAAAAATGACAATTTTAAAAATTGGTACCAGTTCTTATATGCTTGTGAAGGTTCTCATCCATCCAGGTCCATGGTATAAATCTGTAATATTCATCCATCCAGGTCTGGTGATATCTTGTAATATTCATCCATCCAGGTCATCGAGTATAATCTGTGGATTCCTTAGATCAACTGGACTTGAAGTTAGTTCTGAAGACGTTTCGCTAGTCATCCGACTGGCATTTCTCATTTCAGAATGACTGTACAAGAATCTGTGGCAATTTAGTACGCTGGAAAATACCAATTAGCATATCACAGTCCAGGTGTTAACGCGTGATGTGATGGATAGTGACTAAGACGTACTGGATAGTGATCATTGCTAACATGGCCACTTTTCCGTGAAACCCCCAGTAATTAGGATGTGTTATGTTTCGAGCGATGAATGGCGGTCCTACATTTATTGAAGAAACCACGTCAATAGGTGCGGCTGTACCACTTACCTGAACTTCATCCCAATTCAATCGTGGCCATATACACTCTCTAACTAATCCAATCAACCCTTAACGACTTGGCTGTGTGTGATATGCTTTTGGATTTTCCAGGGTACATAATTGCCACAGATTCTTGTAACATCAGTCGAATTGAGAAGCCAGCGGATAGACTAGCAAACGTTCTTCAAGAATAACCTTTAAGTTTCAAGTCCAGTTGATATCTAATTGAATTACAACATATAACCATTCTATAATCAACAATTGGAAAATGTTCATTACCAGTAAATAGCCTCGTACACCGTCCAGATCATTTTCGTACGATGTGTTCCAACGAAGGTTTAGCAACCATCCTTGTTATACCCTCGTTCTGCAATGACGCTGTAACGTAATAACGATAGTAGATAATAATGTTCCGTTGGTAAAGTGTTACGTGACGTACATATTACGTGACTCGAAATGTTTCACATGTGTATGTCATTCAATCTTACATCCGTCACGCGATAATCTGCCTACGACTATGTACAACAACGACAATCGCAGAACGACTCCGTCAGGCTATCATCAGAACAAGCTAATAATTGTCGGGAATCGTTGGTCTAATAGATCGTTAAAGCTTCAATTTCAACAACTAATGTCACACATGTCGTTCATGGGCGAAATGCATGCGAAAATGATCTGACGTGTGTACTAGCTACGAGAAAGTTTAGCTCATATTGGTTGTTACATACAATGGCTTATAAAAGTTCCTCCACAAGGATGGGAATTAATAGGTTACAGCATCCGGGGGCGTGAGAACGAAGTAATCTTAAACGGGCAAAGTACAACAGCCGATATTGCCATTTTCCGCATCTAAAACACCAACTTTTTGTGGTTATGTACTGAGTGGTTAGGTGACTTTAAGAATGTGGCTAACCCTTATATACCACCATAAGAGGGTGCATACAATAATCAATGTGAACTGGAATTGGGAAGGACTAAAGACGCCACAAACTATTCTTACCAGGCGACATTCCCGCAAAGTTTCAGACAACTGCCCTGCCCTTTCATGTACCACCAGCATTACAAGACGTAACAGCACATTAATATGCCCCCCACTACATCACCGAATTCAGCAGGAAAGAACCACTGGACGGCGCAGTGCGTATTTTTGTTAAAACATTCGCAAATGTGCCCTCCAATCTTCGGAAACTGCTCCCCCAAATCTTTTAACATAACTTACCCATTTGGCTGTGCCCCGAACCTTTTCCCGTCCCATAGTTCCTTGCCTGATTACGTCACCACACAGCTCGAGCACTATTAAGAACTGCAGCCCCTGCATGTGACTAACCCCCCGCCTCTATTGCTCCATGGCTGAATTAGGTGAATGACATGCCCGTGTTTTCTGGCTACCAGTAATGTTTTAATCCCATGGCTACCCCAGTTGTGATAAAATACCCCTGGCCTACCTCATAGTTAGAAATGCCCATGGCTAACCACCAGTAAATCTGAATACAATTCCAGATAGCTACCAGTATGTTATGAATGCCAATGGCTGCCACCAGTATGTGATAATGCCCCATGGCTCCAGTATTTATGAGATCCCATGGCTACCGTATGTTATTAAATGCCCATGGCTCCACCAGTATGTGATACACTTCCAATAAGCTACCAGTAGTTTATGAAATGCCCATGGCTACCCACCAGTCTGTGATAAATTTCCCATGGTTTACCAGTATGTTATGAATCCCATGGCTACAAACCAGAATGTATAACATTCCCATGGCTACCAGATGTTATGACATGACCATAGCCTACACCAGTAATGTGATCCACTTCCAATAGCCGACAGTATGTTATGAATGCCCATGTTACCACCAGAATGTGTAACATTCCCTGGCTACCAGTATGTTATGAAATGCCCATGGCTACCACCCATAATTTGATAAAATTCCATGGCTACCACCAGATGTGATAAAATCCCTGGCTACCTGTATGTTAACTGAAATCCCATGGCTAACCACCAGTAAATGTGATAAATAACCCATGCTCCTGTATGTAATAAACTAACCCATGGTCCTGTTGTGATGAAATTCCCATGGCTACCACCATAATGTTATAAATCCCATGGCTACCATATTGATAAAATAACCCATGTCTACCTGTTATGTAATTAAATGGCCCATGCTACCATTATGTTATGAAATGCCATGTGCTACCAGCATGTAATAATCCCCATGGCTCTAGTATGTGATATCTTCCCATGACTCAGTGTGTGTAATTAAATGCCAATAGCTCCCATTATGTAATGAACTGTCCCAACTCACTGGTATTATACATCTACTGTAGTTTCTTGGTTGATACGGGATGACTTTATAATATTGAGGAAGGACTGGTATTACTACATATTACTAGTATTCTGGTTGGTACGGGTAACTATATAATATTGAGAATTACTGGTATTAATACTATCACGGTATTCCTGCTTGTATCGGGGATTACTATATAATATTGAAACTACCTGGTATTATACAGATACTGTAGTCTGGTTGGTATGGGTATACTTTATAATATGAGAATTACTGGTTTAATACATATACTGTAGTTCTGGTTGGGATGGGGATACTTAATAATTTTGAGAATTACTGGTATTAATACATATCCTGTAGTTCATGGTTGTGTAAGGATACTATATAATATTGAGAATTACTGGTATAATATAATACATATACTGTAGTTTTGGTTGGTATTGGGATACTTTATAATACGATTGGAATTACTGGTCTTAATACATATACTGTATTCTGGTTGGGTAACTGGATCTATATAATAAGAGAATACTGGTCTTAATTCTATACTGTAGTCTGGTTGGTACGTGAATACTATATAATATTGAGAATTTACTGGTTATTAATAATACATTACTGTAGTTCTGGTTTTGGTACAGGGATATTATAATACTAGGGAGAATTACTGGTATTACTACATATCACTGTAGTTCTGTTTGTACACGGGCTACTATATCATATGAGCAAACTGGTATTAATACATATACTGTATTTATGGTTGGTACGGTGGATCTAATATAATTGAGAACTACGGCTATTATACATATACTGTATGTTCTGGTTGGTACGGGGATCTACTAAATATTGAGAATTCCTGGTATTAATACACATACTGTATTTTTGTTGGTACAGGGATAACTATCTAATATTGAGAATTACTGGTATTATATCATCTACTTGTATTTCTGGTTGGTACACGGGTACTATATAATATTGAGAATTACTGGTGTAATACATATACTGTGTTTCTGGTTGGTACAGGGATACCTATATAGTATGTATAATTTTACTGGTATTAATATATATAATAACCCCCTCTAAATTATATATAATACAGGGGAGGACTGGCCCAGTAGGCTGAAGGGCAAATGCCCCCCAGATTCAAGCCAGTGTTGTCAGCACTCCCGGTGCATTAGCTTAGTGTTTTATTCAGGCCCTCCAGATCATTAGGCAGGGTTCCGCTTTAATTATTACCAGTGTTTTTAGGCCCTCCCATCATTACAGTGTTTGTTCAGCCCTCCAGATCTTAGCCGTGTTATTAGCCCTCCGATCATTAGCCTGTGCTGCATCCCTCCAGATCATTAGCCAGTGGTATTAGCCCTCCGTTTCATTATCCCGTGTTAGTCGATTCCCAGTTCCATTAGCCAGTGTTTTCATCCTCGGTTCATTAGCTAGTGTAAGTCCAGCCTCAATTTCATTAGGAGTGCTAGTCATCCCTCCATTTCATGTAGAACCAATGTTTATTGTCAGCCCTCCAGGTAATTAGCCAGTGTTAGTCAGCCCTCCAGATCCTTAGTCTGTGTCGTAAGCCTGCCAGATCATTAGCCAGTGTTATTAGCTCTCCATCAGGAGACGTGTTTTCAGCCCTCCGATCATTAGCGTGTTTAAATAGCACCCAATTATAAGTCAGTTTATCTAAACCACATCATAAAACACTTTAAAATGTTGCAGGCATTTAAATAAGACATAGAACTGTTAAAAATGGGTGTAACTGAAACAAAGTGTGGCGTGAACCGTAGTAAAGTGGGCGTGGCAAAATATTTTGTAATCTAGCTCCTGTCAAAGGGCCAACTATGATTGCATTGCCCCCCAGGCCCCAGGTCCCAGTCCTCCCCCTGATCTAACCCACTGCCCCTACCATATATACAAGAACCCCTCCCTACCATATCATATCTAATACCCCTCCCGTCCTCACTATATATACAATAACCACTCCACTACACTCTAATATAATAAACCACTCCCACTACACTATATCTATTATAACCCCCTCCCCCTGCACTATATATACAATAAACACTCCCCTACACGCTATTATAATAACACCCTCCCCTGCCACTATTAACAATAACCACTCCCTACACTATATATATAATAAACCCCCTCCCCTGCACTCTATACATAACCCACTCCCTACATCTATATATAAATCCCCCGTCCCGCGCTTAATATATACATAAACCACTCCCCTGCACTATAGATACATAAACCCTCCCCTAACACAATAGATATTAACCCCCTCCCCTGCACTTCATATACAATAAACCACTCCCCTACACTATATATGTAATAACCCACTATCCCCTGCACTATATATACATAAACCACCTCCCCTACACTATATATATAATAATCCCTCCCCTGCACTATATAAACAATAAACCACTCCCCTACACTATATATATTAATAACCCCCTCCCCTGCACTATATATACAATAACCACTCCCTACACTATATATTAATAACCAACCCCCTCGCCCTGCGCTATATACAATAAAACCACTCTCCTACACTAGATATATAATACCCCCATCCCCTGCACTATATATACAATAAACCACTCCCCTACACTATATATAAATAACCCCCCTTCCCTGCACTATATATACAATAAAACCACTCCCTACACTATATATATAATAACCCCCTCCCCTGCGCTATATATACATAAACCACTCTCCTACACTATATATATATCAACCCCTCCCCTGCGCTATATATACAATAAACCACTCCCCTGCAACTATATAACAATAAACACTCCCCGACACTATAGATATAATACCTAACCATAATAACCCCCTCCCCTGCAACTTCATATGCCAATAACCACTCCCCTAAACATATATGTACTAACCCACTCCTCCCCTGCACTTATATACCATAAACCCGCCCCTACACGATATATATAGATAACCCCCTCCCATGCACTATATATACATAAACCACCTCTCCCTACATATCAATCTATAACCCAACCCCCTCCCCTGCACTAATATATACAATAAACCACTCCCCTCACTATAAGATAATAACCCCTCGCCCTGCACTAGATATACAAATAACACCACTCCCCTAACACTATATATAATAATCCCCCCTCCCCTGCACTAATTTGGGGGGTTAATACACTAAACCAACTCCCTACACTATATATATAATAACCACCCCTCCCCTGCACTATGTTACATAAACCACTCCCTACACTATATATATAATACTCAACCCCCTACCTGCACTATATATACAATAAACCACTATCCCCTACCTATATATATAATAACCCCTCCCTGCACTATGTCGGAGCAATCAACCACTCCCCTACACTATTAGTCTAATAAACAACCCCAACCCCCCCCTCCCCTGCACTATTATAATACAATAAACACTCCCCCTACACTTATATATATAACCCCCTCCCCTGCGACTAATTATACAATAAACCACTCCCTACACATATATATAATAACCCCCTCCCTGCGCTATATATACAATAAACCTCCCCTACACTTAATCATATATAATAACCCCTATATAATAACCCCTCCCCTGCACTTCACTAACAATAAACCTACGCCCACTCCCCGACCTATAGATATAATAACCACCCACGCCCCTGCACTATATATACAATAAACCACTCCCCTACACTATATATATATAATAATCCCTCCCCTGCACTATATAAACTATAAACCACTCCCCTACACTATATATATAATAACCCCCTCCCCCTGCGCTATATATACAATAAACCACTCCCCCACACTCTATATATAATAAACCCCTCCCCTGCACTATATATACAATAAACCACTCCCCTACACTATATATATAATAACCCCCTCCCCTGCACTATATATACAATAAACCACCCCCCTACACTATATATATAACCCCCTCCCCTGCGCTATAATACAATAAACCACTCCCCTGCACTATATATACAATAAACCACTCCCCTACACTATATATATAATAACCCCCTCCCCTGCACTTCATATACAATAAACCACTCCCCTAAACTATATATGTAATAACCCACTCCCCTGCACTATATATACAATAAACCACTCCCCTACACTAGATATATAATAACCCCCTCCCATGCACTATATATACAATAAACCACTCTCCCTACACTATAAATATAATAACCCCCTCCCCTGCACTATATATACAATAAACCACTCCCCTACACACTATACTATCATACCCCTACAATCAACCACTCCCCCTACACTAAAATAATAATCCCCCTCCCTCACTATATATACAATAAACCACTCCCCTACACTATATATATAATAACCCCCTCCCCTGCACTATGGGGGGCTTCAATATGCCCCAATCCGCCTAAAACCCACGTTCACCCAAAGAAAAATTTCAGTTCTGTGGTTTTCGATAATTTTAGAGCAACAGCCATCTCCGTTTCTAAATATTTTTGGAAGAGCACTTGTGCTATAGCAACTCCAAAAGTTGTTTCGTTGCTTAAAGTGACTGGGTGGAGTGGAGGCTTAAAGTCACATTACTGTAACCTTTGCCCGATCCCCGCAATGCAATTCCTGACATAATCGTCGTTTATGTCAGGTATTGTTTTGCGGAATCAGGCTAAGGTAAGTTCGTGACTTCCCGCTATTGAAGTCTCCTTGTCTATATAGGAAAACCCCCCCTCTGCACTGTATATATAATAACCCCCTCCCCTGCACATTGTAAATTACCCCCCTGCACTGTATATATAATAACCCCTCCCTCTGCACTGTTATATAATAACCCCGCCTCTTCACTGTATATATAATACACCCCTCCCCTGCACTATAAATGTACAATTACCACCCCCTGCACTGTATATATAATACCCCTTTCTTTGCACTATAAATACAATAAACAAACCCCTCTCTATTATATATATATATATAATAATGTATAACATAACTATAATTATATATATATATATTATATCGTAATATATATATAATAAATAACCCCCTCCCTTGAGGTACTATATTAGACACAATCCTCCCCTGTACCATCATAACCAAACGTTGTAAACCTAGCTCTGCAAAAGCTGGTCTTCCCATTGTCCAAGTCTTGGACTAAAGGATGTGGCGGGATGGATGGTCAGGTAACTCAGTGGGTTAGTGTCTGGGAGAGTTACTAATTTACAACAGTGTCTGTCCCTAATTCCATGTATAAGAGTTATATTAATCACATCACTGACCAAGATTGGATTTGGATAGCGTATCACGTAGTCTTTCTTCAACTCAATTACTATGTTACTAGGTAGGTCTGCCAGATTATATCCATGTCATTCTCTAATATTCCTCGTACGGTGCAAATGATAATATCAACAATGTGTATCGGTGGAAGAATACGCTGCAGTTCCCAGCTTGGAGAGCTCTCTATATAACCTGGTTTCTAATCTAAACATGGGAGCCTTTAAACGAACCCACAGTGTGGACTAGTATGTTCTGATTGCATTACACCACAGTAACGGTCATTTTATAATTAGTGTTACTTACCCGTTAATAACAGCATCACTCCCCACTCCCCCCTACCCCCCTTCGCACTGCCAGAATCCTGCGGTTTAACCTGTTATTCTCTTATTGGCAGCGCAAGACCTGTAGCAACTGACTGCCTCAGACCAACCATCTCCTCTTTTAATTATAACAATGATTGGGCTTGGGGTCTCTGTTTTCGCTAAACGTATTAGCATTGGGAGCCCCTAACGGAGTTGAGTTTGTCATGAGATCCACCCATAAGAGAGGAAATTGTTGGGGATTAATACTGGTCATTGTTTCCCTTGTGCATTTGCTCACTATTACCGTCTCTGGTAAGAAAAAGGGTAATAGGTGACACCATTGCTCTTGATTTGCCCAGCCAATCAGATATTTTTGTACTGTGATCTGCAGTTAGATTAACATTTGATTGGCTGATAAATCTTGCCCCCAAAGACTTCAGAGGGCGGGGGACTTAAAGTGAATATTTTGTTTCAGGGAGCAAGATTCTTATTGAGAAAAAGCTTATGGGGTGGGGGTTAAACGATTTTTAGGGGGACTGGCATGCCCTTTAATATCTGTTATTCACTAATGGATATATATGAACTATCTAATCTCCATTGTGGGATCCCGTACTATTATACTACTCATAACTAATTATACTGTTGGTTTGGACACCCTCGTTTTTACTAAAGGAAATTTGTTTCACACTTGAGTCCATTGCTTATCGGTAAACAACGATATCCCTTTTAGCCAAAAGGAACATCGCCATTGTACAAAATGATCACTACTAGCATATGTTTCACAATCTCTATAAGGTATATTATATCGACTTAACCCATAACGAACCTTTCCAAATACGGCCCCCAAATCGCTACTATGGGATGCGCACCTAGTCGATGCCTTTATAGTTTCATGGTAATTTCATTTGCTGGTTTATGTATGGAGATGGAGAGAAAAGTGGATTATGGGGCTATTGTATAACCCATGGTATTGGAAAATTCCTGGGGAGAATGATCGCCCATAAAGTACCATTCGAATATCTGTTCTTTCCACAAGACTGCATGTTATTAAAACCCTTGTAGTAGGCTATGGCTGACACCCTGTGTGTATCAGTATTTGCACAGCAGGGTTTATTTTATGTCTTGAAATATGGCAGGCATTGTCTCCATTCTCGTAGTTTACAACAATGTGAGTGAAGTTTCACAATACCGCGCCCTTTATACAAAACGGACCCTTTTTTTATGGTCACAGGTATCACTATAACACAGCCCCCTCCCCCCTGCCAAAAGATAAAGCCAAACACGAGAAAACATAAAACCAAATATATAGGAATCCATACACTGTGCAAACCGCTGTCCCTACCCACTGCCCATACACCAGAGGAGAGCTAGTATGAACATTGTAACCAACAGCTTCAAATTACCTTCAAAATAAGCAAAAAAGCATCTTATTATAATAGCAGCTAGCAGTTATTCTCCGGTGTGTGCGCCCGTGTCCACATGTTGGTATAGTATTGGTTACGTGCAGGGTTTGTTGGGCTAGGTGGAAGATACAGGAAAGAATTGCCAGTCGGTAAGTACGTCCATGTATTTAATAGATAAGAGTTGAGGAAGTGAAATTGCTTGAGGGAACGTATAGCACAGATGTTTATTGTAACCTTTAACCTACAACGTTATCAGTTTTTCCACTTTGTTCGTAAAATATACAAATGTTGTGGTGAACCTACTACATGGAATTTGGCCGTTTGGGAAAACATGTTGATTGTTAACTGAATAACGCAGCACTTGAAATGGACTGACAGGCATCCGTGTCTCTGATCATGTGACGTGCGGCTCTTTGTCTTGGTTGGTTTTAAACAAATAGTACTAAATAGTAACATAAATAGTAACATAATATTAACATAAATAGTAACAAGTAACACAGTCTTTCCAGGGTTTATCTTTGTATATAAATGTCATTCATATCACCAAATAGTAACATAGTCTTTCCAGGGTTTATATTTGTAGATAAATGTGGTTCATATCCCATTAGTAACATAGTCTTTCCAGAGTTTATATTTGTATAATAAATGTCATTCAATATCACCAATAGTAAACATAGTCTTTCCAGGGTTTACTATTTTATTATCAATGTCATTCCATATCCCCAATATAACATAGTCTTTCCAGGGTATTATATTTTTATATAATGTCTTCATATCCCAATAGTCAACAGAGTCTTTCCAGGTTTTATGATTTGTATATAAATTGTCATTCAATATCCCCATAGTAAACACATCTTTTCCAGGGTTTATATTTGTATATAATGTCATTCATATCACCAAAGTAACATAGTCCTTTCCAGGGTTATATATTGTATAAAATGTCATTCATATCACCAATAGTAACCCATCTTTCCAGGGTCTTATATTTTATATAAATGTATTCCTATCACCATAGTAACAAGTCCTTTCCAGGGTTTTATATTTGTAATATAATTCATTCATATCACCAATATAACATAGTTCCCAGGGTTTATATTGTGTATATAAATTTGATTCATATCACCAATCGTGAACATAGAGAGTCTTTCCAGGGTTTAATATTTGGGTATAAATGTCGATTCATATCACCAATATTCACATAGGCTCCTCCAGGGTTTATATTTGTATTACATGTCAGTCCTACTAATATCACCATAGTAAAAGTTATCTTCCGGGTTTATATTTGTATCTAATGTGATTCATATCACCATCGTAAAAAAGGGGCATATTTATAAAGAACTATGTTAGCGCAAAAAAATTACCGCCGCACATCGCGGCCAGCGAAAATAGCGCTACGCCGTATTTATAACGTCGAGCGGCTATTCCCGCCGATTACTATCTGCGCCGGGGGCGATTTGCGCGGTAATTTAAGCCCCTTCGCGGCGATACTGTATAGTACGCCGCGAAGGACTTAAAATCCCTCCCCGACGCTGGCACCTCCCACCACCCCCCCCACACCCCCCGCGGCGGCATCGGCGACCCCGACGCCGCCATGCCGCCACTTCTCCCAGCGCCCCACTTCCCCAGCGGCTGGCAACATCGCTCCGCTGAGGCCGGCGGTGCCAGCAGGCTACTTCTGGCGGCCGCAGTGAGTCTGCCTGGCTCGGCGACCTGAGTGGGGTTGTTGTCGCCAGCCCGAAGCGTCGCTTCGGATCAAGACGCCGGCAACATCGGCCTCGTTGAGGTCCGCCGGCGCCCGCCGGGGGTACCCCTGGCGGCCCCGCAGGGGTACCTCTCGGGGGTCGGGCGGCCTTCGGCGAGCTGGTGTCGCCGGGCTGGAAGAAGAAGACGTCTCCCAAGGGCTCTTTTGTAAGAGCCGCACTGGGTGTCCCGGTTCCGCTGCGGGACCCCCCGCCAATGCACTTGTCATGCCGCAAGGGGCCCTTGTAAGGGTCCGGGAGGGGGCTCCCGGTTTCGAGCTGCGGACCCCCCTAAGCCCCAAAGGCCCTTCTCAGGGCCCGCTGGAGGGAGCCTCCACCCCCCATCGCTCCCTCCCGTCCCCATCCCCGGAGCGCCCCGGGCGGGGGGCTTGGAGGGGTTGCCGTGGAGGGGGTGCGCGGGCGGGGGTCGCGACCACCTTCTGCGCGCCCTTCCCGGCACCCCTCTAGCCAGCCTCCCGTTCCGATATTTGCCCGCAACGGGAACGGTTGGGAGGGGCTGGCTGGGTTGTCTCCGCTGCCGCCGCGGGTGGTGTGTGCGGGGTGGGCGTGTCTCCCGGGGCGGTCGACCAACCCGCCGCTGGTTGCCTGCCCATCCCCTCCGCGGTAAGGTTAGTATCGGCTGACTTCGCCACCTTTCAGGTGGCGAGTTAAAACAGCCGATACTATCGAGCGAAACCCGTACCGCCCATACCTGACCTCTTTATACATAGAAGCGGCGGTAACGGGTAAGTATCGGCGCAAGTTTCGCCGCTTCGTTAACTTTTCGCGTCCTTTTCGGGTGCTTTATAAATCGCGGTAAACCGCGATTCATGCGTTACTGGCCAGCGAAAAACTGCCGCAAAAGTTAACGAACCTTTAATAATATGCCCCATAGTCTTTCCAGGTTTCTATTTGTATATAAGTCTTCATATCACCAATAGTACACCGTCTTTCCAGGGTTATATTTGTATATAAATGTCATCCTCTCACCAATAGTAACATAGGTCTTTTCCAGGGTTTTCTATTTTTATTAATGTCATGCATATCACCAATAACATAGTCTTTCCGTTTATATTTGGTATATAACTGTCATTCCATATCACCAATAGTCACACTTCTTTCAGGGTTATATTTGTATATAAATGTCATTCCAACTAAAGTCACCATAGTAAAACATAGTCTTTCAGGGTTTATAGGTTGTTATATAAATGTCATTCATTCACAATATTAACACAGTCTTTCCAGGTTTCTTTTGTATATAAATGTCATTGCATACCCCAATAGTGACATAGTCTTTCCAGGGTTTTATATTGTATATAAGACAATGTCCATTCATATCACCAATCGTAACATAGTCGTTCCTGGTTTATATTTTGTATATAAATATCTTCATATCACCAATAGTACATAGTCTTTCCAGGGTTTTATATTTGTTAATCATATCACATATTCACCAATAGTAACCAGTCTTTCCAGGGTTTATATTTGTATATAATGTCATCATCACACCAATAGTTACATAGTCTTTTCAGGCTTATATATTGGTCTATAAATTTCCATTCATATCACCAATGTACAAAGTCTTTCCAGGGTTTATATTTGTATATAAATGCATTCCACACACAATATTAACATAGTCTTTCCCTCAGGTTTATATTTGTATATAAATGTCATTCATAGCACCAATAGTAACATAGTCCCTTTCCAGGGTTTATATTTGCATATAAATGTCATTCATATCACCATAGTAACATGTCTTCAGGGTTTATATTTGTATATAATGTGGTTTCATATCACCAATAGTAACATAGTCCCTTTCCAGGTTTATATTTGTTACTAATGCATTCATATCACAATAGTAACATGTCCTTTCCGGTTTATATTAGTATATAATGTCTTTGTATCATATCCCCATAGTAACCTAGTCTTTTCCAGGGTTTATATTTGTATATAAATGTCATTCATCTCACGCAATATTACATAGTCTTTCCAGGGTTTATATTTGTATTAATGTGATTCAATATCACCAATAGTCACATAGTATTTCCAGGGTTTTATAGTAACATAGTCTTTTCCAGGTTTTATATTTGTATTAAATGTCATTCATATCGACCAATAGTAAACATGTCTTTCCAGGTTTTATATTTGTATATAAATGTCATGCATATCACCAATAGTAACCAGTCTTCCAGGGGTTTATATTGTAGATAAATGTGATTCATACACCAATATAACACAGCTTCCAGGGTTTAATATTTGTATTAAATGTCTTCATATCCCAATAGTAATAGTCTTTCCAGGGTTTAATATTTGTATAATAATGTCATTCATATCACCAATAGTAAAACACAGTCTTTCCAGGGTTTATATTTGGTATATAAATGTCCTTCATATCCCCAATAGTTACATATCTTTCCAGGGTTTATTTTGTATATAAATGTCATTCATATCACCATAGTAACATAGTCCCCCTTCCCGGGTTTATATTTGTAATCTAAATGTCATTCATATCACCAATGTACCATTCTTTCAGGGTTTAATATTTGTGATATAATGTCATTCATATCCCCATCGTTACCGTAGTCTTTCCAGGGTTTATATTGTATATAATTCATTCATATCCACCAATAGTAACCTAGTTTTTCCATGGTTGATATTTGTATATAAATATCATTCATATCACCAAGTACCTAGTCTTTCCCCCCAGGGTTTATATTTGTTATAAATGATCATTCATATCACCAATCAGTACAGCAGTCTTTCCAGGGTTTTATTGTATAGAATGTCATTCATCACCCCATAGTTACATAGTCTTTTCAGGGCTTATATTTGTATATAAATGTCATTCATATCACCATAGTAACAAGTCTTTCCAGGGTTTATATTTGTATATACCTGTCATTCATCACACCAATAGTAACATAGTCTTTTTCCAGGTTTTATTTGTTATAAATGTCATTCACTATCCCATAGTAACATAGGTCCTTTCCAGGGTTTATATTTTTGCTATAAATGTCATTCATATACCAATAGTAACCTAGGTCCTTAATCCGGTTTATATTTGTATATATTTGGTTCATTCACCAATAGTAACATAGTCTTCCAGGGTTATATTTTGTATATAAATGTCATTCATATCACCCATAGTAACATAGTCTTTCCAGGGTTATTTAGATATATAATGGTCTTTCATATCACCATAGTAACATAGTCTTTCCAGGGTTTATATTTGTATATAAATGTCTTCACTCCACAATAGGAACATAGTCTTTCCAGGGTTTATATTTGTTATATAAAGTGATTCATATCACCAAATAGTAACATAGTCATTTTCCAGGTTTTATAGTAATCATAGTCTTTTCCAGTGTTATATATCTTGTATATAAATTTCATTCATATCCCATAGTAACATGTCTTTCCAGGTTATATTTTGGTATATAATGTCATTCATATCACCAATAGTAACACAGTTCTTTCCAGGGTTTAATATTTGTATATAAATGTGATTCATATCACGCCAATAGTAACGACAGTCTTTCCCAGGTTTATATTTGTATATAAATGTCATCATACACCATAAGTAACAAAGTCTTTCCAGGGGTTTATATTTGTATATAAAGTCATTCATATCACAATAGTAACATAGTCTTTCCAGGGTTTTATATTTGTATTAAATGTCATTCATATCACCCATAGTTAAACACGTCTTTCCAGGGTTAATTTTGTATATAAATGTCCTTCATATCACACAATAGTAACATATCTTCGCAGGGTTTCATTTGTATATAAATGTCATTCATATCACCAATAGTAACACAGTCTTTCCAGGGTTAGATTTGTATATAAATGTCATTCATATCCCCCAAATTTAAAGTTACATAGTCTTTCCAGGGTTTATAATTTGTATATAAAGTCATTCTATCACCATAGTAACATAGTCTTTCCAGGGTTTATATTTTATATAAATCATTCATATCACCATGTTAACATAGTCTTTCCAGGGTTTATATTGTATATAAATATCATTCATATCCCAAGAAGTAACACACAGTCTTTCCTTCCAGTGTTTATATTTGATATAATGTCATTCATCACACCTAATAGTTACATAGTCTTTTCACGGGCTTATGATTTGTATTAATGTTCATTCATCTATCACCAATATTAACACATCTTTCCAGGTTTTATATTTGTATATAAATGTCATTCATCACACCAATAGTTACATAGTCTTTTTCAGGGTTTATATTTGTATATAAATGAATTCATATCACCAATAGTAAACACAGTCTTTCCATGGTTTTATATTTTATATAAATGGTCATTCACACACAATAGTTACTATCTTTTTCAGGTTTAATATTTTGTCTATAAATGTCATGTCATCACACCATAGTTTTACATAGTCTTTTCCAGGGTTTATATTGTATATTAAATAATCATTCATATCACCAATATACACGTTTTCCAGGGTTATCTTTGTATATAAATGTCATTCATCACACCAATAGTTACATAGTCTTTCCAGGGCTTATATTTGTTATAATGCATCATATCCCAATATTACACTGTCTTTTCAGGTTTATATTTTGTTATAATAAATGTCATCATCACACCAATAGTTTACCTATCCTTTCCAGTTTATATTTTGTATATAAATGTGAATTCATATCCACTAATATAACATATCTTTCCAGGGTTATATTTGTATATAAATGTGATTCATATCACAGAGTAACATAGTCTTTCCAGGGTTTTATTTGTATCATAAATGTCATTCATATCACCAGAGATACCGTCTTTCCAGGGTTTATATTTGTATATAAATGTGCTTCATATCCGATAGTAACCATATTCTTTTCCAGGTTTATATTTTGTATAAAATGTCATTCCATATCACCAATAGTACATAGTCTTTCCGGTTTAGTTTGTATATAAATGTCATTCATATCACCAATAGTCACACAGTCTTTCCAGGGTTTATATTGTATATAAAATGTCATTCCACACCAATAGTTTACATAGTCTTTCCAGGGTTTATATTTTAATAAAAAATGTCAATTCATATCACCAATATTACCAGTAGTCGTTCCCTTCCAGGGTTATATTTGTATATAAATGTCCTTCATATCACCAATAGTAACATAGTCTTTCCAGGGTTTTATATTTGATATATAATGTGGTTCATATCACCAATATTAAACATAGGTCTTTCCCGGGTTTTATTTTATATAACTGGTCATTCATATCACCAATATAACATATTCTTGCCAGGGTTTTATATTTGTAGTAAATTGTGAATTCATATCACCATATAACATATTCTTTTCATGGCTTTATATTTGATATAAATGTCTTCATATCACCAATAGTACCATAGTCTTTTCCAGGGTTTATATTTTTCTATAAAGGGCATTCATATACCATAGTAACATAGTCTTTTCCAGGGTTTTATATTTTTATATAAGGTCAGTAAATATCACCATAGTAACTAGTCGTTTCCGGGTTTATATTTGTATATAAATGTCATTCATATCACCAATAGTAACATAGTCTTTCCAGGTTTATATTGTATATAACTTCCTTCATATCACCATAGTAACATAGTCCTTTCCATGATTTATCTTTGTATAATAAATGTCATTCCTATCACAATAGTAACATAGTCTTTCCAGGGTTTATATTTGGATATAATGTGATTCATATCACCATAGTAACATAGTCCTTTCCAGGGTTTAATGTCTTTGTATATAAATGTCATTCAATATCACCAAGTAAAATAGTCTTTCCATGGTTAATTTGTATAAAATGTCATTCATATCACCAATAGTAATATAGTCTTCCAGGGTTTATATTGTATATAAATGTGATTCATAATCGCCAATAGTAAACATAGTCTTTCTTCCAGTGTTTTATATTTGTATATAAATTCATTCATATCACCAATAGTAACATAAGTCCCCTTCCAGATTTAATATTTGTATACTAAATGTGACCATATCACCAATAGTAACATAGTCTTTCCCATGGTTTTATATTGTATATAACTTCTCTTCTAATCAACCAATATTACATAGTGCTTTCCAGGTTTAAATATTTTGTATATAAATTTGATTCATATCACTAATAGTAACATAGTCTTCCAAGGGTTTATATTTTGTATATAAATGTGATTCATATCCCCAATGTAACATAGTCTTTCCAAAGGTTTTATATTTTATATAAATGTCTGCATCATCACCAATAGTAACACAGTCTTTCCAGGGTTTATATTGTATAATAAATGTTCATTCATCACACCAATAGTTACATAGTCTTTCCCGGGTTTATATTTTTATATAATGTCATTCATATCACCAATACGTACCATAGTCTTTCCAGGGTTTAATATTTGTATATAATGTCATTCATATCACCATGTACATAGTCTTTCCATGTTTATCTTGTATAAATGTGATTCATATTCACCATAGTAAACATAGTCTTTCCCGGTTAATTTGTATATAAAAGTGGCATTCATATCACCAAATTAGTAACATAGTCTTTTCCAGGTTATTTTGTATATCAATGTGATTCATCTCACCAATAGTAACATAGTCCTTTTCAGGGCTTATATTTGTATATAAATGTCATTCATATCACCATATTAACATAGTCTTTCCAGTGTTTATATTTGTATATACTGTCAATCCATATCACAATAGTACATAGTCTTTCCAGGGTTTCTATTGTATAGAATGTCTTCATATCACAAATAGAAACATATTCTTTCCATGGTTTCTATTTGTATCTAATGTCATTCTTCACCATATCACATAGTATTTTCCAGGGTTTTATATTTGTATATAAATGTCTTCTATCACCAATAGTACTAGTCTTCCAGGATTTATATTTGTATATAATGTCATTCATATCACCATAGTACCATAGTCCTTTCCAGGGTTATATTTGTATATAAATTTGGATTCATATCCCAATATAACCTATTCTTCCAGGGTTTATATTTGTATTACATGTCATTCCTATCACCATAGTAACATAGTCATTTCCAGGGTTTTTTATATTTGTATATAAATTCATTCATATCACCAATAGTAATATAGTCTTTTCCAGGGTTTTATTTGGTATATAAATGTGATTCATACCACCATGTACCATAGTCTTTCAGGGTTTATATTTTGTCTATAAATTCATTCATATCACCATATTAACATAGTCCTTTCCAGGATTTATATTTGTATAGAATGTGACTCATATCACCAATAGTACCTAGTCTTTCCCAGGGGTTTATATTTGTAATAAATGTCATTCATATCACCAATAGTACTAGTCTTTCCAGGGTTTGTAATTGAATACAACAGATATACATTATATTTTAATAACAGTATGCTCAATATTATATAGTAATCCCCCAGTCCCCGTACCGACCGGACTACAGTATATGTAGTATACCAGTAATCTCAATATTAATATATTATCCCGTAACCAACCAGAAGCTCGCATATATGTATTAAATACCATTAATTCTCAATTTTATAGTCTCCCCGTACCAACCAGAATACAGTATAATGTATTAATACCGTAATTCCATATTATAGTAAGCCCTGTCCAACCGAAGCCTACAGTATTCTGTTTAATACCAGTAATTCTCAATTTATATCGTTCCCTGTACCAAACCCAGAAACTTACAGTCATGTCTTAATACCATTACTCTCAATATTATATAGTATCCCTTACCAAACCCGGCCCTAGCAAGTAATATGTGAATGTTAGATCCGTAGTAGAGTTCTCAGTATTTATACTATCCCTGTAAACAGTACGAAAAAATAATCAAACGAATAGAAAGGATTCAAATAATAACGAACCAGGAGGAAAAAAACAAAAAGGGTAAGGTAAAACGGGATACAAGGTAAAGAAAAAAAAAAGTCAAAACGAAAAAATAAACAAGGATATCCCTGTAGGTGAAGAAGAAACGAAAAAAGGGACAGAAGAAAATAATAAAACAAACGTAAAAACGTTCCCCACCACATAATATAGTATATGTATTAAGTACCAGTAATTCTGAATATTATAATGTTCCCCGTACCAACGCAGAACTAATATCGTATGTATTAATTACCAGTATTCTCAATATTATTAGTATCCACTTGCTACCCCCAGAAATAAGAGTATATGTAATTAATACCCAACATTCTCCAGTTATAGTAGTATCCCTGTACCAACCATAACTCAGTATATGTATTAATACCAGTAATTCTCAATGTTATATAGTACCCCGTAACATCCAACTACAGTCATGTATTTAATACAGTAATTCTCAATACTCTATATAGTATCCCCCGTTACCAACCAGAACACAGGATATGTATTAATACCAGTAATTCTCATGTTATATAGTTTCCCCCGTACCAAACCAGAACTACAGATAGTGTATTAATATATATGATGTAGTGGAAGGGTTCATTGTATCTAACTGCCACGGGAGGGGTTCATTGTATATATATACAGGGAGGGTCATTGTATATATAGTTCAGGGAGGGGGGCTGCCAATTATACCATAACCCCCTCCACTGCCTAATATACTATATATATTAATAGTGCAGGGAGGGGTTTGGGCTCATTGTAATGTACAGTGCAGAGGAGGGGTTCATTGTAACTATTAAGTCATATATATGCGAGGATGGGTAATTGTATAATATAATTCAAGGGAGGGGTTCATTGTATATATAGTGCAGTGGAGGTTCATGTATATATAATGCAGGGGAGGGTTCTGTATATATGCGGGGGAGGGTTTGCAGTTGTATATATAATGCAGGGCGGGGGGTCTTTGTAATATATATGCAGGGGAGGAGTCATTGTATATCTAATGCGGAAAGGGGTTAATTATATATAATGCAGGGGAGGGGTTCATTGTATATATAGTTTGCAGCAGAGGAGGGGTTCATTGTATATATAGTGCAAGGGTAGGGGTTCATTGTATATATATGCAGGGAAGGGGTTCACTTGTATATATAATGCAGGGGAGGGTTCATTGTATATATAATGCAGGGGAGGGGTTCATTGTTTTATAGTGCAGGGGAGGGGTTTCAGTTGTATATATAGTTGCAGGGGAGGGGTTCATTGTTAATAATAAGTGCAGGGAGGGGTTCATTGTATATATATCCATAATGCAGGGCGGGGTTCATTGTAATATAAATCTCCAATTCCTCTACAAGTTAATTGTCATTAGCTCAGTGTTATTAAAGATGGGGATTCAGTTATTGTAGATGGAATATTTATATACAATGAACCCCTCCCCTGCATTATATATACAATGAACCCCTCCCCTGCACTATATATACAATGAACCCCTCCCCTGCATTATATATACAATGAACCCCTCCCCTGCACTATATAAACAATGAACCCCTCCCCTGCATTATATATACAATGAACCCCTCCCCTGCATTATATATACAATGAACCCCTTCCCGTCCTGCATTATATATACAAGTGAACCCCTCCAAAACACCTGAACAAACCCTCCCCTGCACTATATATACAATGAACCCCTCCCCTGCATATATATACAATGAACCCCTCCCGCTGCATTATATATACAATTAACCCCTTTCCTGCATTAATATACAATGAACTCCCCCCTGCATCTATATTACAATGAACCCGCCCCTGCATTATATATAACAATGAAACCCCTCCCCTGCACTATATATACAATAACCCCTCCCCTGCATTATATATACATGAACCCTCCCTGCACTATATAATACAATGAAACCCCTCCCTTGCATTATATATACAATTACACCACCCCCTCTGCATTATATATGAATTATATAGTTACAATGAACCCCTCCTCTGCACTGTACATACAATGAACCCCTCCCCTGCACTATATATATATATATATAGTGCAGAGGAGGGGTTACATGTGTATAATTTGGGCCCCCCCTCCCCTGCACTATATATACATACACCCGTCCCTGTATATATATAAATAAACCCCTCCCGTGGCAGTTATATACAATGAACCCTTCCAACTACATCAACTATATATTAATACTTCTACTGTAGTTCTGGTTTGGTACGGGGAGGAAACTATATAACTATGAATTACTGGTATTAATACAATCCTGTGATTCTGGTTGGTAACGGGGGATACTATATAATATTGAGAATTCTGTATTAAATACATACTGTAGTTGGATGTTACGGGGATACTATATAACATTAGAGAATTACTGGTTTAATATCATATACTGTAGTTATGGTTGGTACAGGGATACTACTATAACTGAGAGTAATTTGGGTATTAATACATATATTGTATTTCTGGGTGGTAGCAGATGGTATACTATATAATATTGAGAATACTGGTATTAATACATTAGAATTAGTTCTGGTTGGTACGGGGAGTACTTATAATATTCAGAATTACTGGTACTTAATACATATACTATATTAGTTGGATTTTTAGTGTTTATTCTTGCTTGTCCCCCAAGGGATATCTTGTTATTTGTTTTACTTTTTTTTTTTACCTTGTATCCTTACCTTACTTGTTTTTCCCCTATTTGAACTCTATTCGTGATTATTACTGTTAGATATTAATACTAACTCACTACGATACTTAATTTCTGGGCGTTTGGTAAAGGGATACTATATAATATTGGATAATTAGGTATTACAGTACATGTACTTAGTTTCTGGTTTGGTACAGGGAACATATAAATTGATAATTACTGGTATTAAACATATAGCTGTAGTTCTGGTGGACAGGGCTACTATAATATCTGAGAATTACGTGTATTAATACATTATACTGTAGTTCTGGTTGGTACTGGAGTACTATATAAGATTGAGAATTATGGATTTAATACAATAGCGAGTTCTGGTTGGTTACGGGATAACTAAAAACTATATAATATTGAGAATTACTGGTATTAATACATTACTGTAGTCGTCTGTGTAGGACTGGGATTACTATATAATATGGAGATACTGTTATTAAATATAATGTATATCTGTTTATTCATTAGATCAACTGTACTTGAAATCGTAGTTCTTGAAGACGTTCCTAGTCATCCAACTGGCTTTCTTCAATTCAGATGACTTGTACAAGCTCTGTGGCAATTATGTACCCTAAATCCCATTAGCATATCAACAGCCAGGTGTTAAGGTGTGATTAGTAGTGGCTAAAGGTGTTATAGAAACGCCCAGAGTAAGGTGTTAAAAACAGCATTGTAACATGCAGCAGTGTGGTGTCGAACCCCCTCCCCCCCCCCCCAAACCTCTATTTAGTAGGCTTGGGTTTCTTTATTTCCATAAATGGCCTCCTTAACAACCTCTCTTGAACCAGTCACCGTTCCTATCGGCACAGTAGGTAACATTACAATCTTCAAAGGTATGTCCTTTATCCTTAAGAGCAGATAACACGCTGGTCGCTGCCCGAGTAATTGGCTCTTCTGTGGCTGGGCCCATACTTTGATGGCAGTTGCTGTTTGGTCCTCCCGCCCCACATACAAACAGAGCATTCTTTTCACTGCACTGGCACTGGCTTATATTATTCGCTTTTTCTTGTGTTTTAGGTATTGGGTCTTTCGGATGTACCGTTGGCGCCTCAGTGTGTTTTGTTCGGTTTAAAGCAGACAGGGATACGATGTGTTTTGAAATTCTTCTTAATTTCTCGGAGACCCCTGCTACATATGGGATGACCATGTTCTTCCTCCTGTCGTGGCTTTTCCCCTTCACTGTTGGGATTCGTGTTCTTTTCTTTCCTTCTATCTACTTCTTTTGACAAAGGCCCAGTCTGGATATCCACAAGTTTTAAACGGGCTCCTCTGAGATGTGAAGGGGAAAACAAGACAAGGAGGAAGAACATGGCATCCCATAGTAGGCAGGTCTCCGAGAAATTAATAGAATTTTCAAAAAACATCGTACCCGGTCTGCTTTAAACTCGACAACACAACTGAGGCAGCAACTGGTACATCCGAAAGACCTCAATACCTAAACACAAGAAACGACATCATATACGCAGCGTGTCAGTGAAGAATGGCTCTTATTTGTATGGTGGGGAGACCAACCAGTCAACTGCATCAACGTATGCCCAGCACAAAGAGTCCCATTCCTCTTGTCAGGACTCAGCCGTGTAATCTGCACTTTAAGGATAAAGGACATACCGTTGCAGATTTAATTTTAAGCTACTGGCGAAGGAACGTGACGGTTCAGAGAGGTGTTAAGGAGGCCATTTATGTGTCAAATAAAGAACCAAGCCTAAATAAGGGGGGGGTTCGACACGCAACTGTCGGTGCCATGTACAATGCTGTTTTAACACCTTACTCTGGGCGTTCGCTATAACCCTCTTAGCCACTATCTAATCACACCTTAACACCTTGGCTGGTGATCTGCTAATTGGGGATTTTCAGGGTACATAATTGCCACAGATTCTTGTACAAAGTCATTCTGAATTGAGAAAGCCAGTCGTGATGACTGCGAAACTCTTCAAGAACGACATTTCAAGTCGGTTGTCTAATTGAATACCATACAGATATACCATGCCTGGATGAATGAAGAACCTTCACAAGCATACATATGCGTAGTTCTGGTTGGTACGGGGATACTATCAACATTTGAGAAATTACTGTATTAATACATATTAACTTGTATTCTGGTGGTAGCGTGGATACTATATAACATTTAAGAATTCGGTATTAATACATATACTGTATTCTGGTTGGTACAGGGATACTATCTAAACATTGAGATTACTGGTATTAAACATATAACTGTCGTTCTGGTTGGTATGCGAGGGATAATATATACATGGAAGAATTACTGTTTAATACATATAGCTTTAGTTCTGGTTGGTACTGGGATACTATATAACATTGAGAATTACTGGTATTAATACATATACTGTAGTTCTGGTTGGTACAGGGATACTATATAATATTGAGAATTACTGGTATTAATACATTTACTGTAGTTCTGGTTGGTACAGGGATACTTTTCGATTGCTATTTGGAGTCAGGAAGGAATCCCCCCCTTTTTAGCTGTGTTTTTGCCTTTCTCTGGATCAACTGTTAGGTAGGGTTAAACAAGGAGGGTGATAACGTTGAATTTGACAGATGTATGTCTTTATTCAACCTCAAATACTATATTAGTTAAAACAGTTAATAAATTAATCACCCCACAACCCCATTTTTGCAATACGTACCTTACTCCCCAGCGCTCCCGAGTACTCTAGTAAACTTTGCTGGGGTAAACATGCCCTTTAATAAACACACCAATATCTAAACACGCTAAAACAATTTAGCAGTGGCTGTCAGTATCAACACTTTGCAGTGAGATAGAGGATAAAAACTTCAAAAATTGGGGGTAGTTTCCCTTTAAAGAATACTTGCCAATATAGTGTGGGAATAATTGAAGCGGCAAAACATGAGAGGAAAACATTTGTGTTTCACAAGTATCTTGTGACTTATTTTTGCTCATTTAATACTGTACATATGTGCTATGAGGGAGCACATCAAAATGTTATAGAGCATATTTATTCCAGATTTGTACCTGTGCCTATAGCAGCAACGATCCTGAGGAGAGCTGAGAAGATCTGTGCAGTGCTGAGCCGAGCCAAGGAGATCTGCGCTAAGCTGAGCTGAGGAGAGGATATACAAACCATAAAGAGGGGCATACAATAATCAATGTGAAATGGAATTGGGAAGGACTAAAGACGCCCACAAACTATGTCTTACCAGGCGACATTCCCGCAAAGTTTCAGACAACTGCCTGGCCCAGTCACTTTACCACCAGCATTACAAGACGTAAAGCATTATCCCCCCAGTGAACATCACAGGAATGTCAGCAGGAAAGAACCACTGGACGGTCAGCAGTGGCGTATATTTGTTAAAACATTCGGCAATGTGCCCCAGATCTTCGGCAAACTGCCTTTGTTAAAACATTCGGCAATGTGCCCCAGATCTTCGGCAAACTGCCCCAAATCTTTTAACATAACTTACCCAATTGCTGTGCCCCGAACCTTTTTCCCGTTCCCAGTAGTTCCTTGCCTGATGACGTCACCACACAGCAGCGAAGCACTATTAAGAACTGGCGCCCCTGCATGTGGACTAAACTCCGGCCTCTAGCTGCTCCACTGCTGACATTATGTGATGACATGCCCATGGCTACCAGTATGTTATGAAATGCCCATGGCTACCACCAGTATGTGATAAAATACCCATGGCTACCAGTATGTTATGAAATGCCCATGGCTACCACCAGTATCTGATACAATTCCAATAGCTACCAGTATGTTATGAAATGCCCATGGCTGCCACCAGTATGTGATGAAATGCCCATGGCTACCAGTATGTTATGAAATGCCCATGGCTACCACAGTATGTGATAAAATTCCCATGGTTACCAGTATGTTATGAAATGCCCATGGCTACAACCAGAATGTGATAAAATTCCCATGGCTACCAGTATGTTATGACATGACCATGGCTACCACCAGTATGTGATACAATTCCAATAACTTCCAGTATGTTATGAAATGCCCATGGCTACCACCAGTATGTGATACAATTCCAATAACTTCCAGTATGTTATGAAATGCCCATGGCTACCACCAGTATGTGATAAAATTCCCATGGCTACCAGTATGTTATGACATGACCATGGCTACCACCAGTATGTGATACAATTCCAATAGCTACCAGTATGTTATGAAATGCCCATGGCTACAACCAGAATGTGATAAAATTCCCATGGCTACCAGTATGTTATGAAATGCCCATGGCTACCACCAGTATGTGATACAATTCCAATAGCTACCAGTATGTTATGAAATGCCCATGGCTACCACCAGTATGTCCCTCCAGGTCATTAGCTAGTGTTATTCAGCCCTCCAGATCATTAGTCAGTCCGCTAGATTATTACTCAGTGTTTTTAGCCCTCCAGATCATTATCCAGTGTTGTCAGACCTCCAGATCATTAGCCAGTGTTATTATCCCTCCAGATCATTAGCCTGTGCTGCCAGCCCTCCAGATCATTAGCCAGTGTTATTAGCCCTCCAGTTCATTATCCAGTGTTAGTCAGATTCCCAGTTCATTATCCAGTGTTTTCAGCTCTCCAGTTCATTAGCTAGTGTAAGTCAGCCCTCCAGTTCATTAGGCAGTGCTAGTCATCCCTCCAGTTCATTAGACAATGTTATGTCAGCCCTCCAGGTAATTAGCCAGTGTTAGTCAGCCCTCCAGATCCTTAGTCTGTGTCGTAAGCCTGCCAGATCATTAGCCAGTGTTATTAGCTCTCCAGATCATTAGCCAGTGTTTTCAGCCCTCCAGATCATTAGCCAGTGTTAAATAAGCACTCCAGATTATAAGTCAGTTATCTAAACCACATCATACACTTTAAAATGTTGCAGGCATTTAAATAAGAATAGAAATGTTAAAAATGGGTGTAACTGAAACAAAGTGTGCGTGACCGTAGTAAAGTGGGCGTGGCCAAATATTTTGTAATCTACCGTCAAAGGGCCACTTGATTGCATTTGCCCCCCAGGCCGCCAAGGTCCCATCCTGCCCCTGATAATAACCCACTCACCCTACACTATATATACAATAAACCACTCCCCTACACTATATATATAATAACCCCCTCCCCTGCACTATATATACAATAAACCACTCCCCACTACAATAGTATATATTAATAACCACTCCCCTACACTATTATATCTATAACCCCCCCTGCAACTAATATACAATAAACCACTCCCCTACACACTACACTATATATATATAATAACCCCTCCCCCTCCCTGCATATATATACAATAAACACTCCCTACACTTTATATTAATAACCCCCTCCCCTGCATATATCTACAATAAACCACTCCCCTTAACTATATATATAACCCCATCCCCGCGCTTTATATATACAAAACCACTCCATGCATAATATACACTAAACACTCCCCTACACTATATATATTAACCCCCTCCCCTGGCACGTAATCATAATAAATAAACCACTCCCCTACTATATATGGATAACCAACTCCCTGCACTAATATACAATAAACCACTCCCCTACACTATATAAATTAATCCCTCCCCTGCAATTATAAACAATAAACCATCCCCTACACTTATATATATAAACCCTCCCTGCACTATATATACAATAAACCACTCCCCTACACTATATATATAATAACCCCCCCCCTGCGCTATATAACAATAAACCACTCTGCACTAACAGATATAAATAACACCCCTCCCCGCACATATATACAATAAACCATCCCCTACACCATATAATAATTAACCCCCCCTCCCTGCATATATATACAATAAACCACTCCCCTACACTATATGATATAATAACCCCCTCCCCTGGCTATATACAATAAACCACTCTCCTACACTATATATATAATAACCCCCTCCCCTGCGCTATATATACAATAAACCACTCCCCTGCACTATATATACAATTAAACCACTCCCCTACACTATATATATAATAACCCCCTCCCCTGCACTCATATGCAATAAACCACTCCCTAGACTATATATGTAATAACCCACTCCCCGCACTATATATACAATAAACCACTCCCCTACACTATATATATAATAACCCCCTCCATGCACTATATAACAATTAACCACTCCCTACACTATAAATAATAAACCCCCTCCCCCTTTTGCACCTAATGATACATAATAACCACTCCCCTACACTATATATATAATAACCCCCTCCCCTGCACTATATATACAATAAACCACTCCCCTACACTAATATATAATAACCCCCCTCCCCTGCACTATGTATACAATAAACCACTCCCCTACACTATATATATAATAACCCCCTCCCCCTGCACTATGTATACAATAAACCACTCCCCTACACATATATATAATAACCCCCTCCCTGCACTATATATACAATTAAACCACTCCCCTACACACTATTATATAATAACCCCCTCCCATGCACTATATATACAATAAACCACTCCCCTACACTATATATATAATAACCCCCTCCCCTGCACTATTATACAATAAACCACCCCCCTACACTATATATATAATAACCCCCTCCCCTGCACTATGTATACAATAAACCACTCCCCTACACTATATATATAATAACCCCCTCCCCTGCGCTATATATACAATAAACCACTCCCCTACACTATATATATAATAACCCCTCCCCTGCACTTCTATAATTAAACACTCCAACAGATAACCCCACAACAACACCACACATCGCACACACACAATAAAACCCCCCCCGCATACATACAAAACCTCCCCCCACACTAAGAAAAGAACCCCCGCCTACCCGTATTGCACTATATATACAATAAACCAATCCCCTACACATATATATAATAACCCCCTCCCCTGCACTATATATACACTAAACCACTCCCCTACACTATATATATAACCCCCTCCCCTGCGCTTTATATATACAATAAACCACTCCCCTGCACTATATATACAATAAACCACTCCCCTACACTATATATATATAACCCCCCCCCTGCACTTCATATTACATAAACCACTCCCCTAACTATATAGTATAACCCACTCCCTGCACTATATATACAATAAACCACTCCCCTACACTAATATATAATAACCCCCTCCCATGCACTATATATACAATAAACCACTCCCCTACACTATAATTATAATAACCCCTCCCCTGCACTATATATACAATAAACCACTCCCCTACACTATATATATAATAAACCACTCCCCTAACTATAAAATATAATAACCCCCTCCCCTGCACTATATATACAATAAACCACTCCCCTACACTATAAATATAATAACCCCCTCCCCTGCACTATGGGGGAGATTCAATATGCCCCAAATCCGCCTAAAACCCACGTTAACCCAAAGAAATTTCAGGTTAATGTGGGTTTTAGATGAATTTTAGAGCACATCTCCGTTTCTAAATATTTTTGGAAATAGCACTGTGCTAGCAATCCAAAAGTTGTTTCGTTGCTTAAAGTGACTGTGAGTGAGGCGTTAAAGTCACATTACTTACCTTTGCCCGATCCCGCAATGCAATTCCTGACATAATCTCGTTTACGTCAGGTATTGTTTTGCGGAATCAGGCTAAGGTAAGTTACGTGACTTCCCGATATTGAATCTCCTTGTATATATAGAATAACCCCCCCTCTGCACTGTATATATAATAACCCCCTCCCCTGCACTATATGTAAAATTACCCCCCCTGCACTGTATATATAATAACCCCTTTCTTTGCACTATAAATACAATAAACCCCTCTCCTATTATATATAATATATATAATAATGTATAAAATAACATATAATTATATATATATATATATATATATATATATATATATATAAATAAAATAAACCCCCCTCCCTTGAACTATATTTAGAACAAATCCTCCCCTGTACCATCATAACCAAACGTTGAAACCTAGCTCTGCAAAAAGCATGGCTTCCATTGGCCAAGTCTTGGACTAAAGGATGTGGCAGGGATGGATGGTAAGGTTAACTCAGTGGTTAGTGGCTGGGAGAGTATAATTTACAGTGTCTGTCCCTAATATACATTGTAATAATAGTTTATATTAATCACATCACTGTAAAAAGATTGGATTTGATAGGCGTATCACGTATGTCTTTATTCAACCTCAATTACTATGTTACTATGTATGTATGCAGATTATAATACCAGGTAATTCTCTATATTCCATCGTACGGTGCAAATGATAATATCAAACAATGTGTAATAGGTGGATAATACGCTGCAGTTCCAGCTTGGAGAGCTCTCTATATAACCTGGTTTCTAATTATAAACATGGAGCCTTTAAACGAACCCACAGTGTGGACTAGTACTGTCTGATTGCATTAAACCACAGTAAAGGTCATTTTATAATTTAGTGTTACTTAACCTTTAAATCTACAGCATCACTCCCCCCTACACCCACCTTCGCACTGCCAGAATCCTGCGGTTTAACCTGTTATCTTTATTGGCAGCCAAGACCTGTAGCACTGAATCCTTCAGACAAACCAATCTCTCTGTTAAATTAGAACAATGATTGGGGCTTGGGGGTCTCTGTTCGCTAAACAGTATTAGATTGGGAGCCCCTAACAGGAGTTGCAGTTTGTACATGAGATCCAGCCAATAAGAAGGGAAATTGGTTTGGGGATTAATACTGGTCATTGTTTCCCTTTGCATCACTTACCGTCTCTTGGTAAGAAAAAGGTAATAGGTGCAACATTGCTCTTTATTTGCACCAGCCAATCAGATATTTTTGTACTGGGATACTGCAGTTAGATAACATTTGATTGGCTGATAACTTGCACCCAAAAGAACTTCAAGGGACTGGGGGACTTAAAGGTGAATATTTTGTTTCAGGGAGAAAGATTCGTATTGAGAAAAAAGCTTTATGGGGTGGGGGTTAAACGATTTTTAGGGGGACGGGCATGCCCTTTAATATCTGTTAATTCAATAAATGGGATATATAGGAACTAGCTATCTCCATTGTGGGATCCCAGTACTATTATACTACTCAGTACTATTATACTGTTGGGTGGACACCCTCTGTTTTACTACAGGAACATTTGTTTCACACTTGAGTCCATTGATTATCGGTAAACGATATCCACTTTTAGCCAAAAAGAAACATCGCCATTGTAAAAATGATCACTACTAGCATATGTTTCACAATCGCTATAAAGGTATATTACCGGACTTAACCCATAACGAACCTTTACAAATACGGCCCCCAAATCTCTACTATGGGATAGCGCCACCTAGTCGAATGCATGTATAAGTTTCATGGTAATGTCATTTGCTGGTTTATGTGATGGAGATGGAGAGAAAAGTGGATTATGGGGCATATTTAATAACCCATGGTATTGGAAAATTACTGGGGATAATGATACGCCCATAAAGTACCATTCGATATCTGTTCTTTCCACAAGAACTGCCATTGTTATTAAAAACCTCTGTAGTAGTCTATGGCTGACACCCTGTGGTATCAGTAATTTGCACAGCAGTGGTTTATTTATTCTTGAAAATATGGAAGGCATTGTATCCATTCTCGGTAGTTTACAATGTGAGTGAAGTTCACAATACCGCGCCTTTATAAAAACGGACCCATATTTTATGGTCACAGATCACGAGAACACAGACCCCTCCCCCTGCCAAAGAAAAGCCAAACAGAGAAAACAATAAAACCAAATATATAGGAATCATACACTGTGCAGAACCGCTGTCCTACCCACTGCCCATACACCAGAGGGAGCTAGTATGCAACAATGGTAACCAAACAGCTGCAAATGAACATTCAAAATAAGCAAAACAAAGCAGCTTATATTATTAGAGACTAGCAGTTTTATCCGGCGTTGCCCGTGTACACATGTGGGTATAGTATTGGTTACGTGCAGGGGTGTGTTTGGCTTAGGTGGAAGATACGGGGAAAAGAAGTCCCAGTCGGTAATGTACGTCATGTATTTAATAGATAAGAGTTGAGGAAGTGACATTGCTTGAGGGACGTATAGCACATATGTTTATTGTAAAACTTTATATACAACGTTATCAGTTTTTCCACTTGGTGCGTAAATATACAAATGTTGTGGTGAACCTACTACATGGAATTTGCCGTTGGGAAAACATGTTGATTGTAACTGAATACCGCAGCACTTGAATGACGGACAGGCGTCCGTGTCTCTGATCATGTGACGTGCGGCTCTTTGTCTGTGTTGTTTAAACAAATAGTAACATAAATAGTAACATAAATAGTAACATAAATATTAACATAAATAGTAACACAGTCTTTCCAGGGTTTATATTTGTATATAAATGTCATTCATATCACCAATAGTAACATAGTCTTTCCAGGGTTTATATTTGTATATAAATGTGGTTCATATCACCAATAGTAACATAGTCTCTCCAGGGTTTATATTTGTATATAAATGTGGTTCATATCACCAATAGTAACATAGTTTTTTCAGGGTTTATCTTTGTATATAAATGTCATTCATATCACCAATAGTAACATAGTCTTTCCAGGGTTTATATTTGTATATAAATGTCATTCATATCACCAATAGTAACATAGTCTTTCCAGGGTTTATATTTGTATATAAATGTCATTCATATCACCAATAGTAACATAGTCTTTCCAGGGTTTATATTTGTATATAATGTCCTTCATATCACCAATAGTAACATAGTCTTTCAGGTTTATATTTGTATATAAGTCATTCATATCACCAAGTACATAGTCTTTCCAGGTTTATATTGTATATAAATGTCATTCATATCACCAATATTAACATAGTCTTTCCAGGTTTATATTTGTATATAAATGTCATTCATATCACCAATAGTAACATAGTCTCTTCCAGGGTTTATATTTGTATATAATTGATTCATATCACCAATAGTAACATAGTCTTTCCAGGGTTTTATTTTGTATATAAATGTCATTCATATCACCAATAGTACCATAGTCTTTTCAGGTTTTATATTTGATATAAATGTCCTTCATATCACTCACGATATTACATAGTCTTTCCAGGGTTTTATTTTGTATATAAATGTGGGCGGTGAGAGAGAGCAAGAGAGACACGAGAGAGAACAGACAAACGAGAAGACACGACAAGAGAGACAGAACAGACAGAGAGAGAGCAGACAGAGAGAGACAGACAGAGAGAGAAAGACAAGACACAGACCGAGAGAGCGACAGACAGACAGACAGAACAGAACAGACACAGACAAGACAGACGACAGCGAGAGATACAGAGGAGCCAGACAACAGAGAGAGATCCACCCACAGAAGACTGTACACTAAAGCAAAAAACCACATTTAGACACTTACCGCATAAGAAGGAAACTTTCCCTTCAGAAGCAGACAAAACAAAGGGATCCTTTAGTAAGCATCCTGTAGGAGAAAGAAAATTCTTCAGTAAAGCATGCCATTTGGCCACGCCCACCTGCCTCCCACTACACATTGAATCAGAGTGAAAGCTCTCTCACAATGCAGCATCCTGATACTCTTCCCACAATGCAATACAACAGTGGTCAGCTACCCTTACTGGGAAAGCAAACTTTTTCTTGATTGCCTAACTCGCCCATGCTCAGTAAGTCTCTACCACAATGCAAAGCTAAAGGATGTTACTGAAACATGCATTGCATCAGGATGTGATGTAGTGCTACAGCACGCTACCAGAAGCACACCTATTGGATAATAACAATAAGGAAATTCAGCAACTTCCATGCAGAATTTAATCAATTTTGAGAGGTTTGTCTATAGCTCCATTTTGACCAGTCCATTCAAACGTGGGGAGATTCTGTATGTTAGTTCTTTTTTATTTTTTATTTCTATGCCATTTACACACTGTTACACAACATTATATATCTTTATTTAGAACAATTAATAAACTATTCATGTTATACCTTTTACATTACAATATATACACTGTAACCATGTAGATATTATTTTAGCCTACCCCACCTACATAGTACGTCTAAAAACTCAATGCAATCTCCACAAATGGAAATAAATTTATATAAGGAAGGATTTGAGGTGAATAAAGACATACGTCCACCAGTCCAACCCATCTACAGGTCCTCAATTCCTGGTCTAAAACTGTTGATCCAGAGGAAGGCAAAAAAAAACCCACCAAATTTTATGAAGGGTGAAAAAATTTCCTTTCCGTGACTGCCATAGTGGCAACCGGAAATTTCCCTGGGATCAACATCTACTTTTAATGTATCAACTATTAGTAACTTGTAACATTCCTGTTTTGTAGAACTCATCCACATCCGTTTATTAAACTGATCATGAACCGGCCATTACAACGTCCACTGGAAGACGTTTCCATAGCTTTACCTTACGTTCTCCACAGTGACAAACCCTTTCCCACTCTACTTAATGTATCAATACTAGTAACTTGTAACATTCTTTTTGTAGAAACTCATCCAGCTTTTTTATTAACTGACACTGAACCTGCCATAACAACGTCCACTGGAAGACAGTTCCATAGCTTTACCTGTTCTCACATTGACAAACCCTTTCCCAACTCTACTTTATGTATCAATACCAGTAACTTGTTACATCCTTGTTTGGAAGAAACTCATCCACTTTTTATTAAACTGACCAATGAACCTGCCATAACAACGTCCACTGGAAGACAGTTCCATAGCTTTATCCGTTCTCACAGTGACAACCTTTCCCAACTCTACTTTAGTTATCAATACCAGTAAACTTGTAACATTCCTTGTTGCAGAAACCCATCAAGCTTTTTATTAAACTGACCAATGAACCTGCCATAACACGTCCACTGAGACGTTCCATACTTTACCGTTCTCACAGTGACAAACCCTTTCCCAACCTACTTTATGTATCAATACCAGTAACTTGTAACATTCCTTGTGTAGAAACTCATCCAGCTTTTTATTAAATATGACCAATGAACCTGCATAACAACGTCCACTGGCAAGTACTCCATAGCTTCACTGTTCTCACAGTGACAAACCCTTTCCCAACTCTACTTTTGTATCAATACCAGTAACTGTAACATTCCTTGTTTGAGAAACCTCCAGCTTTTTTATTAAACTGACCAATGAACCTGCCATAACAACGTCCACTGGAAGACAGTTCCATGCTTCACTGTTCTCACAGTGACAAACCCTTTCCCAACTCTACTTTATGTATCAATACCAGTAACTTGTAACATCCTTGTTTGTTAGAAACACATCCAGCTTTTTATTAAACTGACCAATGAACCTCTGCCAAACAAACGTCCACTGGAAGACAGTTCCATAGCTTTATTACCGTTCTCACAGTGACAAACCCCTTTCCCAACTCTACTTTATGTATCAATACAGTAACTTGTAACATCCTTGTTTGTAGAAACTCATCCGCTTTTTATTAAACTGACCAATGAACCTGCATAACAACGTCCACTGGAAGACAGTTCCATACCGTTACTTTACCGTCTCCACGTGGCAAACCCTTTCCCACTCTACTATGTACAATACCAGTAACTTGTAACATTCCTTGTTTGAGAAACTCATCCAGCTTTTATTAACTGACGCAATAACCTGGGCCATAAACAACGTCCACTGAAGACGTTCCATAGCTTTATATTCCGGTCTCACAGTGACAAACCCTTTCCCACCTCTACTTTATGTATCATACCATAACTTGTAACATTCCTTGTTTTACGACTCATCCCAGCTTTTTATTAAACTGCCAATGAAACCCTCGATAACAACAGACCACTGGAAACATTCATAGCTTTACGTTCTCACAGTGACAAACCCTTTCCGAGCTTGAAGCCTAAAACCTTTTTCTTCAAGGCTTAAGGATGTCTCGTGTGCCTCTACATGTTCTCGATGGTGACAATGCCCCAGATAGTTTTTGGTATGGCCCGTTAATGTATTTATACACCGTAATCATATCCCCATCGCAAGCGCCTTTTCTCCAGCATAACCTATGTTAACTTTTCCGGCTCTCTTCATAGTCAGCTGCCCAATCCCCTTTATTATTTAGTTTGCCCTTCATCTGAACTCCGTTCATTTCAAAGATGAAACTATTTCCTCATTTTGGATAATGTGGGTCAATTCATGTAATAACTTGGTCTTCTTCAGTTTTTTTATGAAATATAATATTGATATGAATATGATATTAATTTGATGTTATGGGTTGATGTGGATGTTGATATGACATTTGGCTTGCTAAATTGTATTATTCCTTCCATAACTTCTATATATTCAGGAATATTTGTAAGGTTTTTTATTGCGATTTGTCAGTGCCTATAATTTGGTTAAACTTTCATTGACCTAATATATAAATTACACTTTAATTGCATAATATATGCTCCTGTTGACCTTCGTTTCAGAGATCAGTGATCCCCTTTTATTGAATATAATGATCTCTCCTCACGTCATCATATTTGCCTTCGTCGCACTAGACACTCTGGTAGTTTTTACCAAACAACCGCCGGCACACCACCTCATCTCTTCCAACTCTGCTGCCCCGCTCATTCTTCTCTCGCTTCTCTAACGGCCTCTCCTCTTCAGTCTACTCCACTGGCTACCATCACATAAAGGATCCAGTTTTCAAGTGCTTACCTTATCCGTATAAAGCACATCATACAAATACAGCCCTCCATATATCTCAGAGCTGATCGCAGACACTGACCCAGAATCAACCTCCCGCTCTCATATGATACCCTCCTCTCATCCACCCTGGTCCCTATTCCCATGCCTGCATTCGAGACTTTGCTTGTGCTGCCTCTCTTGCCCTGGAACGTCCCTTCTTCAGTCTGTCCGTTCTCACCATCCCCTTAACAACCAAACGTACCGTAAACCCACCCTTTATGCTAGCATTAACCTGGCCTAGACATTACCCTCTCGCTGACCCAACCTTGATCCCTAACTGTCTCTCACCCTCTACTGCCAATCTTTTACAGCCCTACCAATTTTCCCTCACCTTATTCTCACCCCCCCATTTCCTTAGCTGTAGCTCTTTGGGCAGGGTCCCTCTCCTATTGTATCACGGTATGCTGTAAGAAACCTCATCACTGCGTGCTTATATTCATGTAATTTACCTTGTATGTAAGATGTATTCACCTACCGATTCCCATCACCTTAATGTCTCAAACCCCATATCCTCTAGCTGTCAGCTCGTTGGACAGAGTCCTCTCTCTCCTATGTTCACGGTAATTGCTGTAAGTAACTCATCACTCTGTTTACTTATATTATGTTTTCCTGTGTCATGAATATGTTATATCCTACCGATTCCTGTCACCTTATCTTCCCACCCCATATCCTCTAGACTGTAAGCTCTTTGGGCAGGTCCTCTCTCCTATTGTACACGGTATTCGCTGTAAGAAACTCATCACTGCGTGCTATATTATGTATTACCCAGCTGTGTATGTAGATGTATATACCTACCGATTCCTGTCATTTTTTTTCCTTATGTCTCACCCCATATCCTCTAGACAGTAGCTCTTTGGACAGGGTCCTCTCTCCTATTGTATCACGGTATTTCTGTAAGAAACTCATCACTTCATCTTATATTAGTATTATCTGTGTAAGTAATCATGTATGACTTTTGTATAGTATTACCCTGTATGTTATTTGTAAAGCCACGGAAGATGTTGAATAATAATACATAATAATAATGATAATAATCATAATAGCAGATGAATGAATAATCATAATAAGATACACTACTACTACACTAACTACTACTACTAATATATAATAATAATAAATATAACTTAACTTGGCTCACAATGTGTTGGAGGCCTAAATGCTTGGTTTCTTGAACTTTGAAAACCACAGGGTCTCCATTTGACCAATGAGAAGCATTTCTTTTCTTGGTTCCTTGTTCTGACCAATGACACTGCTCCTATTCACAGCATCAGAAAACTTTATCATGTACTGTCCTACTTTTGCCTCCAACAGAAATTCAATTACACTGCATTAATCGCTATATATTGTAATTAAAATGTGTCGTTTTACAAATAAAATCAAAGTCAACACCAACTATAAAAAACATGATCTGCCCAATGCCTAGCAGTAAGGTGTTTCCAGGATTAATGTTCAAACATATTGTAGAGGTTAAAATCCTCGTTTGCTGCAGTTTTTACGAACTCCCATTTCGCTGGATGGGTTTTCTCTGTTGTTTGTCTTGCGCGCAGCTTCACGAAATCTGTCAGACCAGTGGTATAATTTTGACAGACATTGACATTTAGTTAGCATTTCTATAGAGCGCTGCAACATCGTTATTGTCATTATCAACCTGACACCGCTTTATTAATAGCGAATCCAGGGAGGTGTTCAGAAGTACAGTGGAAAGCAGTAGAAGAAAAGGGAACAATTATTATTCTGCACTTAATCAATCATGGGGGCTGTGGGACTCAACATCAACATAGCGTCTGAAGGAACAAGATTCTACTTGGTTGAAAGGAAACCGTCATTGGTTTCAAGCACACTGATGAATTTTTAGCCAATAAATGGTTAAAATGGATTTTTTTTAAAAATCTGGCAAAGGACAGTGGGGAAGTCCTTATTGATGCCAACTCTACATTGTCCTAGCTGACACTTTGTCTAAACCCAGGAACCTTCTCGCAGAATATGTCCCTCAAAGATATGGCCACAAATCTCTGAAATGGGCTACATAAGAGCCTGTATCAAATTAATATTATATATATATATATATAATTTAAATAAAACTGAATGGTTTGTTGGCTAAAACAAATGAATAAGCGTACTCATACTGTTCCATACTGTTACATGATCAGAGAGCATCTTTAGTTCTGTACACACGTGCGATTACAAGGCCCACAGCGTTACTCACAATGGTGCATGAACTGAATGCATTTAATACAAAATAAACCCTGGAAAGACTATGTTTTACTATTGGTGATATGAATGATATTATATACCAATAAAACCCTGGAAGACTCATGTACTATTGGTGATATGAAATCACATTTAATATACAAATTAACCCTGGAAAGACTTGTTAACTATTGGTTATGAATGACTTTGATATACAAAATATAAACCCTGGAAAGACTATGTTACTATTGGTGATATGATAGACAGTTATATACAAATATAAACCGGCTGAAAGACTAGTTAGTATTGGTGATATGATGATAACATTTATATCACAATATAGAACCCTGAAAGACTATGTTAGTATTGGTGATATGAACCACATTTAATACAAATAATAAACCCTGGAAAGACTATGTACTATGGTGATATGAATCACATTTATATCACAATATAACCCTGGAAGACTATGTTTACTATTGGTGATTATAACCACATTTTATACCAATATAAACCCTGGAAAGGCTATTTACTATTGGTGATAGATGACATTTATATACAAAATAAACCCTGGAAAGACTCATTTACTATTGGTGATATGAATGACATTTAGATTACAAATATAAACCCTGAAAACTATGTTACGTAATTGGTGTTAGCAATGACATTTATATACAAATATAAACCCTGGAAAGATATGTACTATTGGTGATATAACCACATTTATATACAAATATAAACCCTGGAAAGACTAGTTACTAATTGGTGATGAAACGACCATTTCATATAAATATAAACCCTGGAAATTGTACTATTGGTATCCATGGCTGACATTGATATGTATACTGCAATCACTGAAGACTATGTACCATTGGTGATAATATACATATAATAAAATACCCTGGAACAGACTATGTTATATTGTGATATAATACATTTTAATACGCAACCGTAGGGGTGGCTGTTAAACACCTGGAAAAGACTATGTTACTACTGTGATATGAATGACATTTAATTCAATATAAACCCTGGAAAACTATTTACTATGGTGATATGAATGACATTTACACCAAATATAAACCCTGGAAAGACTATGTCTATTGGTGATATGATGACATTTTATACAAATATAAATCCGCGGAAATGACTATGTTACCTATTGGTGGATTAATGACATTTATATACAAATAAACCCTGAAAGACTAATGTAACTATTGGGATATGAATGACATTTATATACAAATATAAACCCTGGAAAAGACTATGGTATATTGGTGATATGATACATTTAATACAAATTAAACCCTGGAAAGACTACTGTTTTCTATTGGTGATATAATGACATTTAATATACAATATAAACCCTGGAACGACTATGTTACATGGGTGATATGAATACATTTATATACAATATAAACCCTGGAAGACTATGTTTCTATTGTGTGATATGAATGACATTAATACAAATATAAACCCTGGAAGACTATGTTACTATTGGTGATATGCCCCACATTTATCTACAGAATAATAAACCCTGGAAAGACTATGTTACTATGGGTGAATGACCCATCATTTATCATACAAATATAACCTGAAAAGACTTAGTACTATTGTGATCTGGAAGACATTTATATCAATATAAGCCCTGTAACTATGTATGAGAAACTTTATAAAATATCCGAGTTATCTATTGGTGATATGAATACAATTATCATACAAATATAGACCTGGGAAGAACTATGTCTATTGGTGTAATATAACACTTTTATACAATTAAACCCCGTGGAAAGATTATGTTACTATTGTGTGATGAATGAATATTATAACAAATATAAACCTCGGAAAGACTATGTTTTACTATTGGTTTAATCACACATTTACTATACAAATTATACACCTCTTGAAATAGCTATGTTACTATTGGTGGATATAGAATGATCATTTAGTATAAATATAAACCCTGAAAGCTTGTTACTATGGTGATATGAATATCATTTATATACAAATATAAACCGCTGGAAGACTATGTTACTATTGGTGATATTACTGCACATTTATATCACAATATAAACCCTGAAAGACTATGTTTACTATTGGTGATATGAATGACATTTATATAAAAATATAAACCCTGGAAAGACTATGTTACTCTATTGTGATATGAAGCACAATTTATATACAATAAAGCCCTGAAAGCACTATGTTACTATTGCGTGATCATGAATCACATTTATCCATAATATAACCTGAAGACTATGATACATTGGTGATATGAATGACATTTATAACAAAATAAACCCTGAAAAGACTATGTTATCCATTGGTGATATGAATGACATTTATATCTCAAATAAAACCCTGGAAAGACTATAGTTACTATTGGTGATATGATGTCACTTTATATACAAATCATAACCTGGAAAGACATGTTACTATTGGTGATATGAGATGACATTTTATACAAAATATAACCCTTGAAGACTATGTTACTATTGGTGACTGATATCCACATTTTATATACAAATATAATCCTGCAAAGAATTATTACTATTGGTGATTGACATGACATTTATATACAAATTAAACCCTTGAAATACTAGTTTACTATTGGTGATATGAATACATTTATATACAATATGAAACCTGGAAAGACTATGTTAACTATTGTGATAGAATGACACTATTATCTACAAATCTAAACCTGGAAAGACTATGTTACTATTGTGATAGAAGTACATTTATAACAAATATAACATCCTGGAGACTATGTTACTATTGGTGAGTATGAACACAGTTATATACAAATATAAACCCCTGGAAGAACTACTGTTACTATTTGGTGATATGATACTTAAAAGAACATTATTGTGAATAACATTATATACAAATACCCTGGAAGACTAATGTTACTATTGGTGATATGAATGACATTTATCTACAAAGTAAACCCTGGAAAGACTATGTTACTATTGTGAATGATGACATTTAATACAAATATAAAACCCTGGACAGACTATGTACTTATTGGTGATATGAATGACATTTATAACAAATATAAACCCTGGGAACGACTAATGTTACAGATTGGTGATATGATGACTTTATATACCAATATACGCCCTGAAAGACTATGTTACACTAAATTTTTTTGGGTGATATGATATCACCTTTATATACAAATATAAACCCTGGAAAGACTATGTTACTATTGGTGATATAATGACCATGTATATACAAATATAAACCATGGGAAAGCCTATGTTACTATTGGTTATATGATCACATTTATATACAAATTAGAAACCCTGGAAAGACTATGTTACTCTTGGTGATAGAATGACCTTTTTATATACATATAAACCCCCTGAATACTATGTTACTATTGTGAATGAATTACATTTATATACAAATATAAACCCTGAAGACTATGTAACTATTGTGTGTGAATGAATGACATTTATATACAATATAAACCCTGGAGAACTGTGGTTCTATGGTGATAGGAATGACATTTTATACAAATTAAACCCTGGAACAGACTATTTTACTATTGGTGATATTAATCCATTTATATACAATAATAAACCTGAAAGACTATGTTTAATATTAGTGATATGAATCAAATTTAATTATACAAATATAACCAAACCCTGAAAGACTATGTTACTATGGTGATTGAATGACATTTTATACAAATATAAACCCTGGCAAGACTATGTTTTACTAGTGTTGAATGAGTCACATTTATATACAAATATAATCCTGGCCAGACTATGTTCCTATTGTGATATAATGACATTATATACAAATATAAAGGCTCCCGGAAGACTATGTTACTATTGTTGATATGAATCACCAGGAGCTTGATTAGCAGGCGATTAGACAAGTTTAGGGCCTTGGTTACATTGGAGAAAGAAGCGATTGTTTGTGGTGGGGGGGGATTTATGATCCACGTTATACAAATAATATCTTAAAAGGCAACTTCCACTCCTAAAAAAAAAAAAAACCCAATTAATTTTATATGTAATTGGCCATTATACTAGCTTTTTAAACAAGCCAAATCCAAGTAAAAAATCCAATTCAGCCAATTTAAAGATACATTACCTTTTTTTTTGCTAGTTTGTATATAAATGTCATTCATATCACCAATAGTAACATAGTCTTTCCAGGGTTTATATTTGTATATAAATGTCATTCATATCACCAATAGTAACATAGTCTTTCCAGGGTTTATATTTGTATATAAATGTCATTCACGTTCATGCACCATTGTGAGTAACGTGTTGGGCCTTGTAATCGCACGTGTGTACAGAACTAAAGATGCTCTCTGATCATTGTAACCAGTATGGAACAGTATGAGTACGCTGTATCATTTGTTAGCAACAAACCATTCAGTTTTATTAAATTATATATATATATATATATAATATTAATTATTATACAGGTCTCTTATGTCAGCCATTTCAGAGATTTGTGGCCAATATCTTTTGAGGGACATCTTCTGGAGAAGGTTCCTGGTTTAGACAAGTGTCAGCCTAGGACAATGTAGAGTTGGAATCCAATAAGGACTTCCAACCTGTCCTTGCCCAGATTTTTAAAAAAAATCCATTTTTAACCATTTATTGGCTAATAAATTCATCAGTTTGTGCTTTGAACCAATGACGTTTCCTTCAACCAAGTAGAATCTTTGTCTCCTTCAGACGCTATGTTGATGGTTGAGTCCCACCAGCCCCCATGATTGATTAACTGCAGAATGATAATTGTTTCCCTTTTCTTCTACTGTATTCCCACTGTACTTCCTGAACACCTCCCTGATTAGCTAAATAAATGCTGTCAGGTGATAATGACAATAACGATGTTGCAGCGCTCTATAGAAATGCTAACTAAATGTCAATGTGTCTCAAAATTATACCCTTGTCTGACAGATTTCGTGAGCTGCGCGCAACAGAACAACAGAAAAACCCTCCAGCGAAATGGGAACGTGTCGTAAAAACTGCAGCAACGAGGATTTTAACCTCTAACAATATGTTTGAACATTATATCCTGGAACACTTACTGCTAGGCATTGTGGGAGCTTCATGTTTTTATAGTTGGTGTGCACTTTGATTTTATTTGTAAAACGAACATTTTAATTACAATTAATTAGACAGATTAATGCAGTGTATATTGAATTTTCCTGTTGGAGGCAAACAGGTAGGACAGTACATGATAAAGTTTTCTGATGCTGTTGAATAGAGCAGTGTCATTGGTCAGACAAGGAACCAAGAAAAGAAATGCTATCTCATTGGTCAAATTGAGAGACCTGTGGTTTTCAAAGTCAAGAAACCAAGCATTTAGGCTCAACACATTTGAGCCCATAGTTAAGTTATTATTATTATTATTATTATTATTAGTAGTAGTAGTAGTAGTAGTAGTAGTAGTATCTTATTATGATTATTCATATTCATATTATTATTATTATTATCATTATTATTATTATTATTATTTCAACATCTTCCGTGGCTTTACAATTACATACAGGGTAATACATATACAAAGTCATACATATTACTTACACAGATAATACATAATATAAGCATGAAGTGATGAGTTTCTTACAGCAATACCGTGATACAATAGGAGAGAGGACCCTGTCCAAAGAGCTTACAGTCTAGAGGATATGGGGTGAGACATAAGGTGACAGGAATCGGTAGGTTATATACATATTACATACACAGGTAATACATAATATAAGCACGCAGTGATGAGTTTCTTACAGCAATACCGTGATACAATAGGAGAGAGGACCCTGCCCAAAGAGCTTACAGACTACAGGAAATGGGGGTGAGACATAAGGTGACGGGAATTGGTAGGCTGTAAATAGATTGGCAGTAGAGTGTGAGAGACAGTTAGGATCAGGTTGGGTCAGCGAGAGGGGTAATGTCTAGGCCAGGTTATATGCTAGCCTAAAGAGGTGGGTTTTAAGGTTACGTTTGGTTGTTAAGGGATGGTGAGTAACGGACAGACTGAAGAAGGGAGTTCCAGGGCAGAGAGGCAGCACAAGCAAAGTCCTGAATGCAGGCATGGGAATAGGTGACCAGGGTGGATGAGAGGAGGGTATCATATGCAGAGCGGAGGTTGATTCTGGGTCAGTGTCTGCAGATCAGCTCTGAGATATATGGAGGGGCTGTATTGGATAGTGCTTTATAGGATAAGGTAAGCACTTGAACTGGATCCTTTATGTGATGGTAGCTAGTGGAGTGACTGACAGAGAGGAGAGGCATTAGAGAAGCGAGAAGAGAATGAGCCGGGCAGCAGAGTATGGAATAGATTGAGGTGGTGCCAGGCGGTTGTTTGGTAAACTACACAGGAGTGTCCTATTGGACAGATAGGCAAATATGATGCTTGAGGAGAGATCATTATTATTCCAATAAAAGGAATCACTGATCTCATGAAAACGAAGTCAACAGGAGCATATATTATGCAATTAAAGTGCTATTTTATATAGTAGGTCATACTGAAAGTTTACAAATTTCATAGCAATGTACAAATAGCCAATAAAAAACCTTTACAAATTCTCTGATCATTATAGAAGTCTATGGAACGAATTAATACAATTTAGCAAGCCATAATGTCATATCAACATCACATCAACATAACATCAATATCATATCAATATCATATCAATATATATTTCATAAAAAAACTGTAAGAAGACCAAGTTTATTACATGAATGACCCACATTATCCCAAATGGAGGAAACAGTTTCATCTTTGAAATGAAAAGGGTTCAGAGAAGGGCAACTAAATTAATAAGGGGATTGGGGGAGCTTGACTATGAAGAGAGACTGGAAAAGTTACAATTATGTATGCTGGAGAAAAGGCGCTTGCGTGGGGATATGATTACTGTGTATAAATAATAACATTAACGGGCCATACAATAAACTCTGGGGCATTGTTCACCAATGAAACATGTCAGAGGACACGAGGACATCCCTTAAGACTTGAAGAAAAAAAGGTTTAGGCTTCAAGCTCGGAAAGGGTTTGTCACTGTGAGAACGGTAAAGCTATGGAACTGTCTTCCAGTGGATGTTGTTATAGCAGGTTCATTGTCAGTTTAATAAAAAGCTGATGAGTTTCTACAAACAAGGATGTTACAAGTTACTGGTATTGATACATAAAGTAGAGTTGGGAAAGGGTTTGTCACTGTGAGAACGGTAAAGCTATGGAACTGTCTTCCAGTGGACGTTGTTATAGCAGGTTCATTGGTCAGTTTAATAAAAGCTGGTGAGTTTTCTACAACAAGGATGTTACAGTTACTGGTATTGAACATAAATAGAGTTGGGAAAGGGTTTTTCACTGTGAGAACGGTAAAGCTATGGAACTGTCTTCCAGTGGACGTGTTATGGCAGGTTCATTGGTCAGTTTAATAAAAAGCTGGATGAGTTTCTCCAAACAAGGAATGTTACAAGTTACTGGTATTGATACATAAAGTAGAGTTGGGAAAGGGTTTGTCACTGTGAGAACGGTAAAGCTATGGAACTGTCCAGTGGACGTTGTTATGGCAGGTTCATTGGTCTTTTAATAAAAAGCTGGATGGTTTCTAAAAAGAAATGTTACAAGTTACTGGTATTATACATAAAGTAGAGTTGGGAAAGGGTTGTCACTGTGAGAACGTGAAGCTATGAACTGTCTTCCAGTGGACGTTGTTTGGCAGGTTCATTGGTCAGTTTAATAAAAAGCTGGATGTGTTTCTACAACAAGGAATGTTACAAGTTACTGGATTGATACATAAAGTAGAGTTGGGAAAGGTTTGTCACTGTGAGAACAGTGAAGCTATGGAACGGTCTTCCATGGACGTTGTTATGGCAGGTTCATTGGTCAGTTTAATAAAAAGCTGGATGAGTTTTCTACAAACAAGGAATGTTACAAGTTACTGGTATTGATACATAAAGTAGAGTTGGGAAGGGTTTGTCACTGTGAGAACGAGTAAGCTATGAACTGTCTTCCGTGGACGTTGTTATGGCAGGTTCATTGGTCAGTTTAATAAAAGCTGGATGGGTTTCTGCAAACAAGGAATGTTACAAGTTACTGGTATTGATACATAAAGTAGAGTTGGGAAAGGGTTTGTCACTGTGGAACGGTAAAGCTATGGAACTGTCTTCCAGTGGACGTTGTTATGGCAGGTTCATTGGTCAGTTTAATAAAAAGCTGGATGAGTTTCTCAAACAAGGAATGTTACAAGTTACTGGTATTGATACATAAAGTAGAGTTGGGAAAGGGTTTTCACTGTGAGAACGGTAAAGCTATGGAACTGTCTTCCAGTGGACGTTGTTATGGCAGGTTCATTGTCAGTTTAATAAAAAGCTGGATGAGTTTCTACAAACAAGGAATGTTACAGTTACTGGTATTGATACATAAAGTAGAGTTGGGAAAGGGTTTGCACTGTGAGAACGGTAAAAGCGGAACTGTCTTCCAGTGGACGTTGTATGGCAGGTTCATTGTCAGTTAAATAAAAAGCTGGATGATGTTCTACAAACAAGGAATGTTACAAGTTACTGGTATGATACATAAAGTAGAGTTGATCCAGGGAAATTTCCGGTTGCCACTTGGAGTCAGGAAGGAATTTTTCCCCCTTCATAAATTTGGTGGGTTTTTTTTGCCTTCCTCTGGATCAACAGTTAGACAGGAATTGAGGACATTGCTAGATGGGTTGGACTGGATGGACGTATGTCTTTATTCAACCTCAAATCCTTCCTTTATATAAATTTATTTTCCATTTTGTGGAGATTGCATTGAGTTTTTAGACTGTACTATGTAGGTGGGGGTAGGCTAAAATATTTATACATGGTTACAGTGTATATTGTAATGTAAAAGGTATAACATAATTAGTTTATTAATATGTTCTAAATAAGATATATAGTGTGTAACAGTGTGTAAATGGCATATGAAATAAAAAATAAAAAAGTACTAACATACAGAATCTCCCCACGTTTGAATGGACTGGTCAAAATGGAGCTATAGACACACCTCTCAAATTATTAAATTCTGCATGGAAGTTTGCTGCCATTTCCTTATTGTCCTTATTATCCAATAGGTGTGCTTCTGGTAGCTGCTGTAGCACTACATCACATCCTGATGCAATGCATGCTTTACAGTAACATCCTTTAGCTTTGCATTGTGGTAGAGACTTACTGAGCATGTGCGAGTTAATGGCCAATCAAGAAAAGTTTGCTTTCCCAGTAAGGTGTAGCTGACATCCTGTGTATTGCATTGTGGGAGAGAGTATCAGTGATGCTGCATTGTGGGAGAGAGCTTCACATCCTGATTCAATGTGTAGTGGGAGCAGGTGGGCGTGGCCAAATGGCACTGCTTTACTGAAGAATTTTCTTTCTCCTACAGACTGCTTTACTAAAGGATCCCTTTGTTTTGTCTGCTTCCCTGAAGGGAAGTTTCCTTCTTATGCTGGTAAGTGTCTAAATGTGGTTTTTTGCTTTAGTGTACAGTCTCTGTGTGTGTCTCTCTCTCTGTCTGTCTGTCTCTCTCTCTGTATCTCTCTGTCTGTCTGTCTGTCTCTGTCTGTCTGTCTGTCTCTGTCTGTCTGTCTGTCTGTCTCTCTCTGTCTGTGTCTGTCTGTCTCTCTCTGTCTGTCTCTCTCTGTCTGTCTGTCTCTCTGTGTCTGTCTCTCTCTCTGTCTCTCTGTGTCTGTCTCTCTCTCTGTCTCTCTGTGTCTGTCTCTCTCTGTGTCTGTCTCTCTCTGTGTCTCTAGGAGTTAATGTGTGTACAGTATTGTATGTATACAACTTGACAGCACTTGGTCTGGGGCTCCAAGTGCCGATGGAAGCGCCGCGGAGCCTCCCAAAGAGTTGTAGTTTCAAGCTGTCATTTGCACTGTACTAGCAGCTGTTTTTTGCCCCAAACTGAGGAGACCCATCAGATTTACAGCATCCAGTGACAGTGCTGAGTGAGTCCAGCAGGCAGAATACAGGAAGCAGGAAGTGTAAAGGCAGATCAGCTCCTGTAACTTTCTATACAGGTTAACACAGCGCCACCTACTGGTTACTATCTGTAATTGCAGAATTTGGATCTAAATTAGGACTTGACTCGAGTATAAGTCGAGGTTAGGTTTTCAGGCTAATTTTAAAGCCTGAAAAATTCGACTTATACTCAAGTATATACGGTATACTAAATTAGAATCAAATTCAGGGTCACATCAACAAACTACTGTCTGAAAATTACGATTCTGCACATTTTATTATGGCCACTGCAGTAAATGTAACCATTGTTAATGTATATTAAAGATAACTAATTAACGATCATTAACTTATGTTAACGGTTTTCAAAATATGCTGATGCAAAATATGGTGCATTAGTTTCCAATGCTATTGTTATTTAAAGATTTAAGCATTTTCTTGATAATATTGGTAGTTAATCAACTATAACCATTAACCATTGTTATCATTAATGTAAGATCCATATGTGAAATCATTTTCCTTATTCTAAAACATACAAAAGGTATAGTTAATGGGTATAGTTAATGGGTATAGTTAAGGGGTATAGTTAATGGGTATAGTTAATGGGTGTAGTTAATGAGTATAGTTAATGGGTTTAGTTAATGGGTATAGTTAATGGGTATAGTTAATGTGTAGAGTTAATGGGTATAGTTAATGGGTATAGTTAATGGGTATAGTTAATGTGTGTAGTTAATGGGTATAGTTAATGTGTATAGTTAATGGGTATAGTTAATGGGTATAGTTAATGGGTATAGTTAATAGGTATATACATGGGTATAGTTAATGGGTGTAGTTAATGGGTTAGGTTAGTTAGGTATTATAGGAATGGGGTTTGTAGTTAATGGGGTTTTTATAGTTAATGGGTATAGTTAATGGGTATAGTTAATGGGTATAGTTAATGGGTTGTAGTTAGTAAGGGTATAGTTAATGGGTATAGTTAATGGGATATGTAATGGTATATAAATGGGATTAGTTAATGGGTATAGTTAATGGGTATAGTTAATGGGTATAGTTAAATGGGTATAGTTAATGGGTATAGTTAATGGGTGTGTAGTTAATGGGTATAGTTAATGGGTATAGTTAATGGGTATTAGTTAATGTGGATAGTGTAATGGGATAGTTGATATAGTGTAAGTGTGTATAGTGAAGGGTATAATAATGGGTGTAGTTTAATGGGTTATGTAAGGTAATGGGGTTTTAGTTAGAAGGGGTATGTTGTGGATATTAGTGAAGGTGTAGTTAATGGGTGTATAGTTAATGGGTATAGTAATGGGTAATATAGTTAATGGTGTAGTTATATATGATGTAATGGGTATAGTTAATGGTATAGTTAATTGGTATAGTTAATGGGTTTAGTTAATGGGATATAGTTAAATTAGTGAATGTATAGTAATGGGTATAGTTATTGGATATAGTTAAAGGAATAGTTAATGTATATAATGGGTATAGTTAATGGGTATAGTTAATGGGTAGTAGTTAATGGGTGTATAGTTAATGGGTATATAGTTATGGGTATAGGATAGATAGTAAGTGTATAGTTAATGGGTATAGTTAATGGGTTATGGTATAGTAATGGGTATAGTTAATGGAGTTTATAGTAATGGGTATAGTTTAATGGATATTAGTAAGTGGATGTCATGATGGATATAGTTAATGGGTATAGTTAATGGGTATAGTTAATGGATATAGTTAATGGGTATAGTTAATGGGTATAGTTAATGGGTATAGTTAATGGATATAGTTAATGGGTATAGTTAATGGGTATAGTTACCATTAACCATAAGTTTCAGTATGGTTATATTGCTACACTGCACCATGTATGGATATTCTGTCGCTGGTTATTACATTGGGGTTTGGTAAACTGCTATTCTCTGCATTCAGAGGGAGGTTAAGGACACTGTGGGGAAATAATGAGGAACAGAGTGTTCCCGTCTTATCTCTCTCTCTATTTTATATCTGCAAAAAATATCTCAGAACAGTAAAGGATTTGGGGAAATAATCTGTTAAAGTGACAGAGTCCTGGGGATGGACCGTAATGTGGAAATTGAATTGTTACCATTTGTGGAAATTGTTTTTTCTAATCCGACGCTGTGACCTAAAAAAACAAAGCTGTGAAAATCTGATTTTCAACCTGGGACTGTGTGTTTGGCAATAGGTCTCTGCGTGTGTGCATGTTTATTTGTGTGTGTTTCTGCATGTATGTGTGGGTGTGTGTTTATTAGTGTGTCCCTGCATGTTTATTAGTGTCTTTGTGTGTGTGTGTGTGTCTGCATGTATGTGTGCATGTTTATTAATATATTTGCCTCTGCATGTATGTGTGCATGCTTATAAGTATGTGTGTCTCTCTGCATATATGTGTGCATATTTATTAATGTGTGTGTGCTTCAGCATTAATGTGTGCATGTTTATTAGTGTGTCTGTGCCTCAGCATGTGTGTGTGCTTGTTTATTAATGTATGTGTGTGCCTTTGCATATATGTATGCATGCTTATATGTGTGTGTCTATGCACGTTTGCATCATTATTAGTATAATGTGTCTGTGTGTGGGTGTGTCAGAATGTATGTATATGTGGTTATTAGTATGACTGTGTGTGTCTCTGAATGTATGTGTTTTAGTTTAGTCTTTGTGTAGTCCAAGCACAGTCTATGTACAGTTCATGCACAATCTATGTAAAGTTTACAGTCCATGTACAGTCTGTGTACAGTCCATGTGCAGTCTATGTATAGTCCATGCACAGTCTAGGTACAGTTCATGCACAATCTATGTACAGTCTACAGTACATGTACAGTCTATGTACATTCCATGTGCAGTCTATGTACAGTCCATGTATAGTCAATGTACAGTTTGTGTACAGTCCATGCACAAACTATGTACAGTCCATGCAGTCTATGCACAGTTCAAGTACTGTATATGTACAGTGCATGTAAGTCAATGTACAGTCTATGCACAACCCATAACATTTGTGTACAGTCCATGTACAGTCTGCATACATTATATTTCCAGTGAACATACAGTCCATGTACAGTCTATGCACAGCCCATGTACAGTCTATGTAGAGATTGTGTCCAGTACATGCACAGCCTATGTACCGTCTGTGTATAATTCATGTTCAGTCTATATACAGTCCATGTGTAGTCTATGTACAATCTATGCACAGTCTAGACTCTATGTACAGTCTATGTACAAGTTGTGTACAGTCCATGCACAGTCTATGTACTTTGTATGTACCCTCCATGCACAGTTTGTGTACAGTCAATGCACAGTCTATGTGCAGTCTGTGTACAGTATATTTGCAGTCTATGCATAGTCCATGTACAGTCCATATACAGTCTATGAACAGTCCATGTACAGTTCATTTATAATCTGTATACAGTCCATGTACAGTCTATGTACAGTACACTTAGAGTGCTATTGTGGGATACTTAGAAGTTTTTTGGGCTCCTGTCCATGCACAGTCTATGTACAGTCCATGCAAAGTCTATGTATAGTCCATGCACTGTCTATGTACAGTCCATGTAGTCTATTTACAATCCATGCACAGTTCATGCACAGTCTATGTACAGGCCATGTACAGTCTATGTACAGTCTATATACAGTCTATGAGCAGTACACTTAGAGTGCTATTGTGAGATGCTTAGAAGTTTTTTGGGCTCCTAGCTCGTTTGTTATATTCTATGTAGAGTGTATGTATAGTCCATGTATAGTCCATGTATAGTCCATGTATAGTCCATGTACAGTCTGTGTACAGTATATGTTCACATTGATCAATATTTCAACCCAACCAGTTAGGGTGATATTTGGTCAACAACCCAGAATTCATTTTTACCAAAATCACCAAAATCAGCTGGAAAGTTATTCGGACACGTTGTTCATTTTGATCCAATTACAGGGTCTAATATATTGATTGTGCTGTATTAGCCTGTGTTACCCTAGTCTCACAGATGCAAAGGGCAACTTTTTTCTTTTTTTTTTGTCAAGATAAAGCAAAACTAAATCCCATAATGAGCCCAGTTGGATGTCCCCACTTACGTCTACATTTTATTTTATCTGCGAGTTGCCAGAAGTAGTTGGAATATTCCCAGGGAAATGGGTAGATATGAAGGAGCAGCTGGAGAAGTCGAAATAAATTAACAGGATTAAACCTGCAGGTGGACGACCCACTGAGATCCCTAATGAAGAGTTTGCTTAAGTCTGAATCACCTAAAACATTAACAAGTAAAACAACAAAGCAAAACACAACCTGAAACTGCCAAGAGGAGAAATGGAATCAACGGAGATTCTGGCACCAGGAAAGGCCAAGTACTGATGGTCCCCAATGTAAGGGGCAGTTTGTGTGATTAACTAACAGGGACGATCGCCCGTTGGGCCGATCCGGAGACAGAGCTCGGACACGACCGCCCTGCAGACACTTAATAGTTTGTCTGAGTACACGCCAGACATTGGTCGGTTGGCCAGAAATATTTTACCGTGTATACCCAGCCTTACATTAACTAAACATATAGAGGGATAATATAATACACAGAGAAGAACTGTTAATGAACCAGACATTCAACTCATTTTGCTTTTTATCATCTCAACACATCCTAACTTTGGTTCCTCAGGGGTGGGTCTACTGAAACTGCTATTTACCAAATACGTTCAATTTCTAACATTTTATAGGCAAATTAAAAGCTGGAAACTACCTAAACTGAACTGATCTTATACTGAAATGAGAACTAAAGCTTAATTTTCCCTACAAAATTCGAATGCATTATTCTAATTATAATAATTCTAATTAATAATAATAATTCTAATATTATCAAAAGACAGACGTGTGCAGCAGTAAGTTTTAAAACACAATGCAGTTATTAGTGGGAACACTAGCATGCATTCTTATGGGGAAAGATTGTCAGTTTGAACCACTGAGAAATTTCCCTGAGTGTAATTGTCTCTTATTGATAAAAGATGATATTAGCATATTTAATTACCCATAAAGCTGTTTTTCCTTAATAATGGTCCCTGTTTAGAGTCACCTTTTAATGCACTCCTTCCATTGCAATCTTAATCTCTGGAATGTAAAATATCCTGACATTTTAATTTTGATTTCCTTTCTAATTATCAGCCGGTTTCACAGTAATTATTTATAATCCAAAATTGTGAGAATAAATGTGTCGCTTTGACTTTACAGAGGGGGAGGGTTGGATATATCACTGCACTGGTGTTGCTTCATTGTGTACTAAGCAATGTGTAGAGAATGTCTGCCATTATTTTACAGCTAGTCACAGCCTGAGGTATCATAGGCCTCAAAAAACTTGGTTCCTACTGCATTTCCCATTGGTAGATGTACAAGGGGGGAAGATAGGCCCCATTGCTTTCACCTGTTAATGGATGTATGGGGTGAAGTTGGGTCCCATTGCTTTCACCTGTTAATGGATGTATGGGGTGAAGTTGGGCCCCATTGCTTTGCCCGTTGATGGATATATGGGGGGGGGGGAGAGTTGCCTCGTTTACCACACAATTCTCTCTGGAAAAAAAAGAACTGGCCAAATAGCAGAGGTAATTGCTAAACAATAAAATAAAACAAAGTACAGAGAGGAGAAACTCTTCCCTTATCCTGGTAAACGTATCCACATGAAAGGTCACCCAGTCCCCAAGCCACAGAAATGTATTAATAGTCAGCATTACAGAAAATAAGCTGTTGCCTAGATGTATGGAGAGAACAGAACATTTAAGTGCAGTAAAAAGCAGAGTCATTATCACAGAGAGAGTGGGAGATGGTGTGGGCCAACAGCCTGGCTCCTATCAGGACTCTATACCACTGTCATGTTAGGTCTGTAGCCTAGATAGAAATGGCTGCAATGTGACATGGCAGTTTCTGGAGGAAGATTCAATGGCTGGGCCCAGTAGACTGTAAAAGATCACTGCAAACAGAATCTTTTCCCATATGGGTATGATCAAAATCAGAGTCACTCCTAATAATTAAAGGAGACGTTTAGACTGAAACACACTTTTCAAGTTAAAGTGCATGTTCACCCTTTAATGGGAGTGTTCTATATGAATGAACCTCAAAAGTTATAAAGTAGAGAGATATAACTATATATATTTTTTTCTATTGTGTCCCACTCCTTTTCCTTCATTTAAGGGGTAATGAGATGATAAGAAACAAGTAATAATTAAAATGAATAAACTAAATAATATCTTGGTATAATAAGCATATTTTGATCTTCCACATATAACATTTTGATATACTTGTTTTTAAAGGTTCTTTTGTATTATAGGATTTTATGGGTAGTGGGTTCTTTGTATAGAAAGCACTGTCGGCATCAATGTCCGCTTGTATAATAAAGTTGGTTTTGAATTAGAATTGGGCAGTGACGCCGGATACGTTGTGGTTATTTAAAGATCTAAGAACGCACGTTGCTTCCTTACGCCCTGACGAAGTCACGTGGTTTGTGACGAAACACACGTCGGCGTTTCCTTTAGCTGGGACGGCAGCGGAGTCACAGGCAGTGATGGGAATCATGTGGAATCGTTGTTACGACTAGGAATGTTTGTGGCCCTTTTGGACATCTGCGTCCCTATCGTGACTGGGTCGTTACCCAGCTAGGGAAGGGTATTGTATAATTGGATTGTGGTTCCGACATAGCTCCTTATGTGGTTTTTCTTAGGTCAATGTTTTGATTAAAATGATATAGAGGCCTTATATTTACGGCCTATGATGCTAAGTATGACCATTATATATTAAGAATGTCCTAATAGGAGCGTAAACCCCTAGTCATTGCAGATCTCGTGTTTCTGGTCCTCTTTCATATGGGCTATATGAGAATGACACTAAAATAAAGCCCAGTGTATGTATATATACAATAATAGCCCCTCTTTTTCAACAATAAGATGGGGCCAATAAGTATTTGATCCCTCACATTTAGCCTGACTCGTAAGACTCCATCCCAGTCTATGTGTGGATATATGTTTGTTTGCATGTGTTTTTGATCAGTATGCTATAGCACTATTTTATAGGTGCATGTGGATATACATTTAAAAGGTTTTCCAAGGGTTTATAATAAGGCATGTTTCTTGTGATGTATAAGTCACCTAATTAAGGTGCAAAAACGCAAGTCAGAGAAATGATGATACAGTGCCGTATTACACAAACAGAGCACGCTGTGTAGGCACCACCCTAAAGATATGTATATATCACCTGGGTGAGAGATCTGAACTGACGTAAATCTAAAAACTTATGTGTGGTGCCATATACTTGATTATAATTAGAGAGATATAACTAACCTGTTATGCAGAGAAACTTTCTCATTTAACTTCCATCTGCCTCTTGTGATGTCATTTGTCACATCCATGACTGACAGCTGATAACTGGAAGAAGCATTTAAACTGGTAACAGAACATTAGGCAGCATTACAGGTTTCAGTTTTACATCTTTTAGCTTTTGTGGTTGATCACCTATATAAAATTTTTAATTTGAAGGGCGGGCCAGGGGTGTAACTGCAACCCCCCCTCCGCAAGACTGGAGGCCGGGACCCATGACACACACCCCTCCGCTTCCCAGAAGATACACGATCAGTTGTATGTAAACAGCTGATCTGATTGTATGTACAAGGTAAAGAGATGCGCAATTAGCTGTTTAAAACAATCGGTTCTTTTAAAAAGGTTATCAAGAATCTCTTTATTTTATATGCATGATCAGCACTTTAAAAACAGCTAATCGCGGCCCTTTTGGATTGGATCGCGGCCCCTCTTACCTGTTGGGCCCTCTTGCAGTTGCTGGCCCTACAGGTCTACCCACTGGGGTGGACTTGCCCTTTAAAACAATGTATCCCTTTAAATCTTTGATTCCAAAGATCATCTATGTGATGTCAGAAAAATATTTCTCCATAGCTTGTCAGTTTTACCTGGACAACCCAGTTTGAGTGTCCTAGACTGGTTGGGGTTGAGTTTGATGATAAGGGTGTGTGGCCAGGGGGGTCTGGGATTGTGCTTTGGCAGATCAGCAAGACAGGGTGTAAAAAATACCTGCCCACACCCCTGCTGTCCATTCAAAAATATTGGTTGGTATGCATACTGTAATGGTGGCACAGTGGTTAGCATTGTTGCTTTGCAGCACTGAAGTCCTGAGTTCAAATCCACCCTTGGACACGTATCCAAGGAGTTCGTATGTTTTCCCCGTGATTGTGTGGTTTTCCTACGGGCACTCCGGTTTCCCCCACAATCATAAAGACATACTGATAGGTTGTATGTGTCAAATAAATGTGCTTAGATTGTAAGCTCTTCGGGGCAGGGCCTGATGTGAATATATACATGTCATTGTAAAGCGATACGGCAGATATTGGCGCTATATAAATCCATAATAATAATAATACTGTAAATTCTAAGGATTTTATAAGCCCCTGAGGAGACCATGTAAAGGCCCTAGGTGTCCGTTCAGGGGGCATTACCCAGAATACACCACTGGGTCATTTCATGTTTATTTATGAATTTTCCCATCCTATTTAATGCTTGTCCTGCTCTCTGTTCATTTATTACCGAGATTGTTGGTTCTACTTCCCTTTTCTGAACATTTTACACTCCTGACTCATCCCTGGGAAGTTTTGATGAGACCAGTGAGATTCCAGGGGTTGGATTCAATTTCTGTTTATGGTTGGATACTGATTGATTTTTTTTTTTAAATCTATTAATTTCTCTGCAGGTACGTTGCCCATCACGGGGGCTTTAAAAAAATTGTTTTATTTTTCCCGAAAACCCAAAGCCCATGGTCCCCCCCCCCTAGTCCCACAGGGTGATGTTTACTGAATTACAATTCAGCCACTGATTATCCCCATAACCAACTGAAAGTTTCTCATACCAGGCAGTTCTACAAATAAAGGCAATTTCCTGTTCATCTCTCTTTAGTAATTATGTCCAATGTCATGAGGACGGAGAGATTCAGGTCACTCAGTTTGTTTTTGCCTTTTAGTCGTTTCAATATATCCGTCAGGAAGAGCAACAAAAGCTCCTGTTAAATGACTACAAACCATCCTACAGGAAAATGGTTAATAAGTACATTGCATGGGTGGGGGTGGGGGTTATTTTCAATGTCTAGCTTAGGAATTAACTTTTTTCTTTGCCCAATGGAAGGTTGGTGTCACATGATGTGTGTGTTCAAAATGGCTGCCATATGAGTCATAAACTCTATCTAGAGAAATCTCAAAATGATAACGTCAGAATTTTAAAGGGCAATTAAACCCTTTTATGTGACCCCACTCACTTAAGGGCACCCAGGGTAAGGACCTAAACTGTCGGATCCTTAACCTTAGGTCGTGTTGAATTCTTCAGAATTTTAGAATGAGCCATCCTAAGCCAACTTTGTTAGGCAGCTCCCTGACCTTCCCCTATCATAGTTATGTGCTATGACAGGACTAACCAATGGGAAGGCAGAGGGTAATTTCCCATTAATCAAATACTGTGTTGTTGAGGGGGAGGGTCCAGAGGTGGCTTTACGAAGCTGACTTAAGAAGTCCAAGACCCAGAGGTAAGTCCAAAACCCAGGGGTGAGCAATTTAGGTCCTCAACATGGGTACTATCAATGGGAGAGGGGGTGGGGAAAGGAAGGGAGGTTTAATTTCCCTTTTAAAAAAACACTGGTAAAATAAAACCATCTCTCATCTTCTTCACTATCATGGATGGGTGTTTACATTTAGACATTTAGATTTATCTCATGAACTATGTTCAGTACAGTACATTCTATTAAGCCTTATACTTGTAATGTTATTTTTATTATCATTTTTGGGTCTGTGTATTGCCTATCCATTTAAGATTGTAATCTCCTGGGGAAGTGACCTAATTACTTATGTTTAAAGGCCTAGCACACAAAATATTATGTATTATTAATGTACTAATGACTTATTTATATATGTATTTTTGATCTTTCTGCACTTATGCCCTAGTGTGTAAGAATGTACAGCACTCTGTACCCATTCAAACGGACTTACGACTGTGGGATATTCGTATAAAAATAAAACCAAAAAATGGGGTGGAGGGGGCAATCAATGGAATCGGAAGACTTGAAGGTTTTTGAAGAAATAATAATAAGAGATAACAGAAAAATAAGTAATAGTAGAAGCAGAAATAGTAGAAGAAATAATAGTAGAAGAAGAAATAATAGTAGAAGAAGTAATAGTAGACAGAGAAATAGTAGTAGTAGAAGAAGAAATAATAGTATAAGAGAGAAGAGAATAAGAAATAATAGTAGAAGAGAGAAGAGAAGAATAAATAATAGCAGAAGAGAGAAGAGAAGAAGAAATAATAGTAGAAGAGAGAAGAGAAGAAGAAATAATAGTAGAAGAGAGAAGAGAAGAAGAAATAATAGTAGAAGAGAGAAGAGAAGAAGAAATAACAGTAGAAGAGAGAAGAGAAGAAGAAATAATAGTAGAAGAGAGAAGGGAAGAAGAAATAATAGAAGATAGAAGAGAAGAAGAAATAACAGTAGAAGAGAGAAGAGAAGAAGACGGGACAGATGGGAAATATTCTGTCTGCTAAAAGCCGAAATACCATTTCCACCCACTTGAAAATGTAATCAAAAATCCATCGGCAATGAAGGGAACAAGGCACTGGAGAGGGATCCTCTTCATCTTCTTTAGCTCTGCATTTTGTTTACATAGAGCAAATGAATGAATAAAGTTCCCATCTCCCCTTGGAAATGAACAAGCAAATGCTTTCCTTAAGACTCATTTGCTGACGCTTATTAAACCGTGCTCTGTGCTACCGTACAGCCATCATCATGCAGCCGATCATTTGCATATTAAATGCTTTTCCTTATTTGCTGACAATCTGGAGACGTCTCCTCTAATTTATTAAGCAGATTTATTTTTTTTATCTATAATAAACGTGGCTATTTCCCATTCGCGTTCCCTGATCTACAAATTTGAGGGGTCCTTTAATTCATTAGAAATATTTCTCCCTAGCCTCCAACATTCCCCTTTTAATAGGGACACTATTGATAAATACACTGTACAGGGCTGTGCTAAGATCAGGTTCACTTCATTATCCTCCCCCTGCAGCTCTGTACTATGTTGTACATACCCTCCAACATTCCCCTTTAAATAGGGACACTATTGAGAAATACATTAGACAGAGCTATGCTAAGATCAGGGTCACTTCATTATCCCCCCCCTGCAGCTCTGTACTATATTGTTTACATACCCTCCAACATTCCCCTCTAAATAGGGACACTATTGATAAATACATTGTACAGAGCTGTGCTAAGATCAGGTTCACTTCATTATCCTCCACATGCAGCTCTGTACTATGTTGCACATATCCTTGGACATTGGCTGTCGTTATCTCAAGTGTCTTTTGCAAAACCCACGTAAGATTAGAGTTAAAGAGTTAAAGAATTTGAATGAAAATCCGAAACTGGACGGGATTTTCAGATGTTCGGCCATCTCTAGTTTACTAGTTTTACATGTATTTTAACATTATAGAATCTTCCCGTATACTTTTTAAAGACATTGACCCCATAATTGAAACCAGGTCCATTTCAAAACCATGACTCATAGCTCTATTAATACCCTCTCATTGATTTCAAACAAGGAGAAATAAAATATAATAAAACAGTTATAAAACACTGTCACCTTAAAATAAGTGTGACTGTTGGTGCAGCACTTCCTGTTCATCCCAAGCTCCTTTGCGCTTGGTAAACACCTCCCTGATGGACCAATCTTAACCTGCCCATTAAACTTGAATGGGTGTGACATCACTAGCTGCTGAGAATAATGGGGGGGAAGGAAGCACCAACGATCAGTATGTGTCAGTGTTCTTAAAGTTCAAATATGAAGGGAATCAGCTGTGTTTGTTAAATGCTGTGTGGTCCTACATGGTAGATCTGTATAACAGTGGAAGCAATAATGGAGAACCATCAAGACAAACTATCATCAACGTTAGAAAACAATGAATGTCCAGCAATTGATTACCAAAAATAAGAAAAAGGGTTGGTGCCACAACTTGGCAGAAGGAACCAGTCACTCATACTCATTCATGTTTTTCTCTCCAAATGGCAAATCATGTCAGGTATTTACATTCTCTAAAGAAGTTGGATGTCCAACGTTTTTCACCCATTATGAAGGTTTTCTCCAAGTCCTTGTCAATTCCCTACACATGGTTCCCTACACGTTCAGAATTCCCCACTTTATCTGCCTTCCGTGACTGGCGCTCTCTGAAATGACACATAACGAGGGGCACAATGGAAAGTGTTTGATAGAGCATTAGTGGACATGTCTGACAGAGAAAACCTCCTAGATCAGTGTTATTAAAGAGCCTAATGAAAAGCTGGAGGAAGAAAACATCAGAGCAAATTAGTAGGCTCATCGGTCACACATAACACCCCCCATGTGTATTAACGGAGGACTTATCAAAAGCCAAGCAAAGCAGCTTGAAAAAAATTAAATTGAACAGAATGTATTGGTAACAATGGGTAGATCAATAGAAGCCAAGAGCTGAACATGCCAGAGACCATCAGTATCCAACAGCATTGCAGACAGCAACCTTAATTACTTACAATGTAGGACCTGATGAAAGGTAGACACGCTATTAGTTAGGGCAACCATGTGTTAAAGGCAAGATGGATTAAATTACTGAGTTTGTATGGGGTCATGGACAACGGAACGAGTGAGAATATTAAAATTAAAAGTCTAGAATGGAAATATTGAGGAATCTTAAACAACAAAAATCAAACGGAAGAGGAAGTCGAGATCAGAGAGTTATAGGACAACTTTGTGGCTTGTTAGGTTTTTCTTTCTGGTGTTGGTGAATTAAAGGGCATGTCCACCCCCAAAACTATAATCCCCCCAACTCGGCTCGTCATTCTCTGTACTGGCTCGACGGCCCGACGTCACTGCCCTGCGCCAATTAGTGACGTCAGCCGGCGCCCAAAGTACATGGAAGGAGTGCCGCGGCTGCCGGAATGCTTACCTGATCGCGGAATGCTGACTTCAATGCTGGGGGGGGGGGGGGGGGGGGGGGGGGGGGGGGGGGGGGGGGGGGGGGGGGGGGGGGGGGGGGGGGGGGGGGGGGGGGGGGGGGGGGGGGGGGGGGGGGGGGGGGGGGGGGGGGGGGGGGGGGGGGGGGGGGGGGGGGGGGGGGGGGGGGGGGGGTGGGGGGGGGGGGGGGGGGGGGGGGGGGGGGGGGGGGGGGGGGGGGGGGGGGGGGGGGGGGGGGGGGGGGGGGGGGGGGGGGGGGGGGGGGGGGGGGGGGGGGGGGGGGGGGGGGGGGGGGGGGGGGGGGGGGGGGGGGGGGGGGGGGGGGGGGGGGGGGGGGGGGGGGGGGGGGGGGGGGGGGGGGGGGGGGGGGGGGGGGGGGGGGGGGGGGGGGGGGGGGGGGGGGGGGGGGGGGGGGGGGGGGGGGGGGGGGGGGGGGGGGGGGGGGGGGGGGGGGGGGGGGGGGGGGGGGGGGGGGGGGGGGGGGGGGGGGGGGGGGGGGGGGGGGGGGGGGGGGGGGGGGGGGGGGGGGGGGGGGGGGGGGGGGGGGGGGGGGGGGGGGGGGGGGGGGGGGGGGGGGGGGGGGGGGGGGGGGGGGGGGGGGGGGGGGGGGGGGGGGGGGGGGGGGGGGGGGGGGGTGGCTGGCAATTTCAAATGCTTACCTGATCGCGGAATGCTGACGGCATGCTGTGGCTGTCACTTCAATGGCTTGAATGCCACGGTTTCTCTCTACCCGCAGGTTTTTTATACGCGATCAACCACTTATTAATTTTGTGAGTGAAATTGGCTACCATACCACCCGCGGGGTATACTCGGGTCGGTGTATACTAGAGTATATCCGGTAAAACATGCAAGACTAAGAATCGTAAACAGGTGTTTCCAATATCAACAGGAATGCATGCATATAGAGGGGCTGGCTCATTATTAATTGTTAGCCTGCAGATTGGCAGTCCATGAAAGGATCGCCAATTGCAAGTGATGGCACCCAGTGGGGCCATCGCCCTAATAAAAAAAGATTCACAATATTAACAAAACAATGTAATACTCCGCACTACATGACAAAAGTCATACACATAAAATAGACATTACTGCACATCCAATCCAATGACTTACATATGTAATCTCCTTTTAATTGCTACACTATGGAGGGATTTTGCAGAATGCTGGGAATTTCATTGTGCTCTGCTCATTTTCTCCTGGACATATAGAATGTAAGCAATTTAATTAGATGTTCTCTAATAATCTATTTTTTTGGGGGGGCAATAACAATATTGTGGTATAAAACCTAACTTTTCAATAATGGACAACTCCATAAAAAATAGCAATTTGGAAATGCTGTATCACAAGTTAAGAAACCTCAATGAACACAGTGATCACGACGGGGGCCTGCCATAGTGGCGGTCGTTTTTCCCCGACACAAACGTTCTTTCAGTGGCGATCACCCCCACATCTCTAAAAAACAAAGACGCCTACTCTCCTCAGCCTCATGCGCCCACAATTTAATTAAAATACATGAAATATTACGTATACCTGGCAGCTGTGAGGGGCTCTCCCTCCAGATTTCCTCTCATTTCATGTCATATAATTGTCGGAGGTGTCATAGACTTTCTCACACGCATAAGTTGGTCGGCCATCATTCGTCAACTGGTAAAGTTCTAAAGGAAAACCTAATAAAGCTTTAAACCAATCACACATCTTTATTACAACACACACACAAATTTAATAGCACACGGCAAACTCTGTGTCATGCTTTGGAAGACTGATGTTTATCACAATTCATATTACTGACTAAATTCTAGCACTAAAAATTACAACTGTAGAGACCAATAGGGTAAGATAAATGAAAGCATCATCAGTAGGAACAAATCGGTTTTATACCTGTGAAAACACAAGCCGCTGGGCCGCACCCATTTCAAACTTTCACTACACTTGTTCTTTTCACAAGGAATTCATCTATGATCTAGATAAATAAGATAAACAATGGCTGTCACATTTCTAAGGTTGTTCCATCCACTTTAATATTGAACTCTCCGGTTGTACCTGGTGTATGGCAAAACTTCCTCACCATCGATGGCTTTTCCTGGAAGATTGAATCATACCATCATAACATCTGTAACCTACAGTTACTGGTACATTAAGTAATACTACACAGGTAAGTTGCTTTTGTAACTTTACTGTGCTTGCAAGTAAAAGTCCAGCAGACGAGTACTTAATGGAACACAAAGCGAAGGCCTATGGCATTTACACTGGGCACCATAGGCCATTAGTACCTCAATCCTCTGTGCTGGTCCTGTTTTCACGATAAAATGGTTATACCCCTGAGACAGTAGTGCAAACAGGATACCAGGATTGGTTTGTTTTCAAGAATTGAGTGTTCTTGTCAAAGAATATCCAGGTATGCACAGCTAGACCTATTTATATACAGAAAAGCATGATGGGATTCTAGTCCATTTAGTGCACAGGTACAAACTGAACTAGGTGGGAGGGTGAGGGTGGCATTCAAGGTGTTTGGAAACTACAACTCCCAGCATGCTTTATTAGCTGGGAGTTGTAGTTTCCAAACATCTTGAATGCCAAGTTTCTACACTCGGTTTATACTCGAGTCAACCACTTATTAGATTTTTTAGGTGAAATTGGGTACCTCGGTTTATACTCGGGTCGGTTTATACTCGAGTATATACGGTACAATGAGAAAAGTGGCAAGTGACGAGATTTAATGCGCCTGGAAGTCGTCCATTCTTATCTAATGGAATTTAGAGAGAGAATTTCTCTCTAGGTAGAACGGCTTTCTGGGGGATGTAAAATTTGAACATTTCCCAAAAAGAAACAAATTCATGAGGAAGAATCTACACTCTGTATATGGTGAATGAATGTCAATCTTACAAGGTACTACTGAGTAGAGATGGGAGAACTTTCGAAAGTTCGGTCCTTTTTCGAACATTCGAACTATATAGAAAGTTCAAAAGTTCGAAAACAGACCCATGGATTCAATGCTCGCGTATAGGCTTTAATGGACACTTTACTCGTAGATTCGATGTTCGACTACTGGCCCCACCATGTAGTGTAGTTTAATCCTTACCTCACATCCCAACTCCATCTGGTTCTCCTGTAGTCCCCCCCCAAAGTTCCAAAAACTGCCCACAGGAGGCTAGCAGGTCCATATAGGACACTGCCTGCTACCTGGCCTCCCGAGATTCCTGCCATGCGTGCTGCAGCCCTTCTCCCCCCTCCCTCCCCTCCCTCTCCCTCCCCTCCTCCCGTTCTACTATCCCTCCCCCTAGACACAATCCCCCTTAATATTGGGCTCCCATGTCCCCCCGCCCCAACCGCATGTTTTTTTTTTTAAAAAGCTCCCCAAACTCTTACTTACTCTCCGTTTCCTCCGCTGCACTGAATGACCGGCAGCCGCGTCCGTGATTGGCTGCGCTCAGCCAATCACAGACGCGACTGCCGGTCCCCGCCCCTCTGCTTGCATTCTCGCAAGCAGAGGGCCGGCAGTGCGGCGGAGGATCGAGGGGAGGTAAGTAAGAGTTTGGGGGGCTTTTAAAAAAACAATCATGCGGTTGGGGCTGGGGGACATGGGGGAGCATGATATTAAATTTTCATTTTAGGGGTGGACATAGCCTTTAAACCCGATCAGTAGAAGAGATGGACTAGAACTCGAACTCGAACCCGAGTTTGAGCCGAACTATTCGAATTCTAACAAATTCGGACTTCTCGAACTATCCCGGACGCGGATTTTCGATATTTTCGGACTTCGATAAACATAGAATGTTCGACCGTTCGAGCATCGAATCTGCGAGTAAAGGGTCCATTAAAACCTATACCGAGCATCAAATCCGTGAGTAAATGTCCATGGTATCTAGGCTGGCGAACACGAATTACGAGTAAAGTGTCCATTAAAGACCTATACGAGCTCGAATCCGCGAGTAAAATGCCCATGGTTAGGCAGAGCATCGAATCCACGAGTAAAATGTACATGGTATCTAGGCGCGAACATCGAATCTACGAGTAAAGTGTCCATACGCGAGCATCGAATCCACGAGTAAAATGTACATGGTATCTAGGCGCGAACATCGAATCTACGAGTAAAGTGTCCATTAAAGCCTATACGCGAGCATCGAATCCGCGAGTAAAATGTACATGGTATCTAGGCACAAACATCGAATCTACGAGTAAAATGTACATGGTATCTAGGCACAAACATCGAATCTACGAGTAAAATGTCCATGGTATCTAGGCGCGAACATCGAATCTACGAGTTAAGTGTCCATTAAAACCATACGCGAGCATCGAATCCGCGATTAAATGTCCATGGTATCTAGGCGAGAGCATCGAATCCAGGTAAAATGTACATGGTATCTAGGCGCGAGCATCGAATCCGCGAGTAAAATGTCCATGGTATCTAGACGCGAACATCGAATCTATGAGTAAAGTGTCCATTAAAACCTATACACGAGCATCGAATCCACGAGTAAAATGTCCATGGTATCTAGGGGCGAACATCGAATCTACGAGTAAAGTGTCCATTAAAACCTATACACGAGCATCGAATCCGCAACTAAAATGTCCATGGTATCTAGACGCGAACATCGAATCTACGAGTAAAGTGTCCATTAAAACCTATACGCGAGCATCGAATTCGCAAGTAAAATGTCCATGGTATCTAGACGCGAACATCGAATCTACGAGTAAAGTGTCCATTAAAACCTATACGCGAGCATCGAATCCAAAAGTAAAATGTACATGGTATCTAGGCGCGAACGTCGAATCTACGAGTAAAGTGTCCATTAAAACCTATACGCGAGCATCGAATGCGAGAGTAAAATGTCCATGGTATGTAGGCGCGAACATCGAATCTACGAGTAAAGTGTCCATTAAAGCTATACGCGAGCATCGAATCCGCGAGTAAAATGTCCATGGTATCTAGGCGTGAGCATCGAATCCACGAGTAAAATGTACATGGTATCTAGGCGCGAGCATCGAATCCACGAGTAAAATGTCCATGGTATCTAGGAGCGAACATCGAATCTATGAGTAAAGTGTCCATTAAAACCTATACGCGAGCATCGAATCCGCGAGTAAAATATCCATGGTATCTAGACGCGAACATCGAATCTATGAGTAAAGTGTCCATTAAAGCCTATACGCGAGAATCGAATCCACGAGTAAAATGTCCATGGTATCTAGACGCGAACATCGAATCCGAGAGTAAAGTGTCCATTAAAACCTATACGCGAGCATCGAATCCGCGAGTAAAATGTCCATGGTATCTAGACGCGAACATTGAATCTATGAGTAAAGTGTCCATTAAAACCTATACGCGAGCATCGAATCCACAAGAAAAATGTCCATGGTATCTAGGGGCGAACATCGAATCTACAAGTAAAGTGTCATTAAAACCTATACGCGAGCATCGAATCCGCAAGTAAAATGTCCATGGTATCTAGACGCGAACATCGAATCTACGAGTAAAGTGTCCATTAAAACCTATACGCGAGCATCGAATCCACGAGTAAAATGTACATGGTATCTAGGCACGAACATCGAATCTACGAGTAAAGTGTCCATTAAAACCTATACGCGAGCATCGAATCAGAGAGTAAAAGTCCTGGTATCTAGGCGCGAACATCGAATCTACGAGTAAAGTGTCCATTAAAGCCTATACGCGAGCATTGAATCCAGGGTCTGTTTTCGAACTTTTGAACTTTCTATATAGTTCGAATGTTCGAAAAAGGACCGAACTTTCGAAAGTTCTCCCATCTCTACTCAGTAGTACCTTGTAAGATTGACATTCATTCACCATATACAGAGTGTAGATTTCCTCATGAATTGTTTCTTTTTGGGAAATGTTCAAATTTTAACATCCCCCAGAAAGCGTTCTACCTAGAAGAAATTCTCTCTCTAAATTCCATTAGATAAGAATGGACGACTTCCAGGCGCATTAAATCTCGTCATGCCACTTTTCTCATTGTACCGTATATACTCGAGTATAAACCGACCCGAGTATAAACCGAGGTACCCAATTTCACCTAAAAAATCTAAAAGTGGTTGACCGAGATAAAACGAGTGTAGAAACTTGGCATTCAAGATGTTTGGAAACTACAACTCCCAGCTAATAAAGCATGCTGGGAGTTGTAGTTCCAAAACCTTGAATGCCCCACCCTCCCACCCAATTCAGTTTGACCTGGTTTGTACCTGTGCATCCAGTAATGTGCCAGCATTGAAGTCAGCCATTGAATTGACAGCCACAGCATGAAGTCAGCATTCCGCGATCAGGTAAGCATTTGAATTGACAGCCACCGCATTGAAGTCAGCATTCCGCGATCAGGTAAGCATTCCGGCAGCCGCGCACTCATTCCCTGTACTGGCGCGCCGGCTGACGTCACTAATTGGCGCGGGCAGTGACGTCGGCCGGCGCGCCAGTACAGAGAATGATCGTGCGGCTGCCGGAGAGGTAAAGAAGAGTAGTGACTCGAGTATAAACCGAGTTCAAGTTCAGGTGATTACAGCCTGAAAAACTCGGTTTATACTCGAGTATATACGGTATCTGAATCTTTATTAAAAAGGAATGAACTGAACTGACACAAAGTATCGAAAATTGGGCCTTTCCGTCAGTAGCTGTCAGAATTCCACCTTAACTAGGGGAATTCCACCTTAACTAGGGGAATTCCACCTTAACTAGGGGAATTCCGCCTTAACTGGGGATTCCTCACATTTAAATAAAAAACATGCTTTATTTTCTGGATAAAAAAGTTCCCGAGAGAATATTCACTGGCTGAAACCAACATTGTTCTGAGTCCTTTTTCTCCATATATCAAGGATATTGGCTCTTACTATCCCATTAGTATAACAAAGGGAGCTCAGGCTTGATTTCATCTTCTTTCTTCTTGTAACTCTTTTCCCTTTCATAGGTTTGTATCTGACCCACTTACCTCACTGTAACTTACCCAGGAGATCCAGTAAAGCACACCTCCTATTTTGCTTATTATGGAAACAAGACTTTTCTATAATTGTCTGATCTCTAGGAGTAATAATCTTCCCAGGCTGCCGCAAGTGATTTACCTCCCCTGTTTTCAACCTAATCCTGGGGTGACAGCAGTTTTCCCGGTCTTTGGAGAACATGAAACAAATAGCATCACACGTGTGCATAGAAGATGGTTGAGTGACAGCGTTTAAAGCTGAGTCTTAGATAAATCCATGAAAGGGAAGGAATTGCCTGGACTTGCAAATGAAAGTGTCCAGTAACAGATTATATTAGTGACTAGTCAATGTGATATTCAATAGTAAAAGTCAATCCTAAGGGTCCTCTAGGTGGAATGGACTTGCCTCGGGCAGGTTTTACACTGGAATTTGGTTAAGGTCATTTTGGTTCGATAAATCTGTAAGATGTGGTTTTATCAGTTAGTCAGGACACTTTGTGCAGTGAACCATGTCCAACAACAAACAATCATCTATGCATATGGGGTGTACATAGTGAAAAGGCCTGTGTGATGTCCTTGATGGCCCCATAAAAGTGTCTGTTTGCTCTAGGGGATGCGTCTGTGCAGAGCCACAAAGAAAAAAGGGTGCAGTCCATTGGGGTTCTAGTTGGACATGTGCAGAAAAGTTATTCTGCTTGCCAGCTGCCCTACACTGCCTGATACCTTCTCTCCAACCTCAATCCTATACATGCTTCCCTGTCATTACTGTCTGGGTTCCAAGCCCTGAATTGGCCCAGGGGCTGTAAATCTCCCAGTAAATAAATGACTCAAGTTGACTCCTTCCTTCCTATTGTAACAGATACAATATCCAACCAGTGAGTTCACATTCCTGGTGCTTTATAGCGATATTACGGCTTTAGAACAGGAGATTTATCACCATCACTTGATAGAGCAAATAGCAATTACAAACAGGATTATTGATTGTCCGCCTTAACACAGATAATGAAACTTGACTGTTCATTTTCGGCCCTACAGTAGGAATGACTTGTTGATTTTTCCCTGCGTGCATTCTGAATAGAACCACATATAGAACCACACATAGAACCACACATAGAACCACAATAGAACCACACATAGAACCACACATAGAACACACAGTGGGAATATAAGATTTTATGGAGTTTTTTTAAAAAACACTTACAGGGTGTAACTTATCTGACACGATCCTGCAATCTCTTCACAAGACTTACTGCATCATGGATCCGCGTCGGGTAAGATGTGCTGTTTAAAAGACAATTATACTATCTCCTCCCACTGTCTCTTTCAGCTTTGTACCTCAACCGCTAGGTCCACAACCCTGGGCTATTTGTAGTTATGCCGGTTTTACCTATTAGTGCTGCCCGCCCCTTCATCAGGTTCCGTGATGCGTCCAATAGGAAGGCACACTCCTTTTAGAGAACATCTTCTATTGGCATGTTGTCATCAGAGGGAAGCGAGCCTACTGGAGCAGCGCTAACGTATGTATACTGGCATATCTATCCATCTGTCTGTCCGTCCACCTGTCTGTCCGTCGTCATCTATCTAGGTCCAACCCTGGGTTCTTTGTAGTTATGCCGGAATACCTATAGTGCTGCTCCGCCACTTCATCAGGTTCGTGATGCATCCAATAGAGAACATCTCCCTATGGCTTGTTGTCATCAGAGGGGAGCGGAGCGGAGCCTACTGGAGCAGCGCTAAGTATGTATTGGGATATCTATCTACCATCCGTCCATCCGTCTACTGTCCGTCGTCTATCTATCATATATCTATCTATCTATCTATCTATCTATCTATCTTTGTATCCATACATCCATTCATGGTCTATCATCTATCTATCTATCTATCCATCCATTCATGGTCTATCTATCATCTATCTATCTATCTATCTAACTACCTACCTATCTATCTATATATCTATCTATCTATCTACCTATCTATCTATCTAATAATCTATCTATCTATCTAAGTTATTCTAATCATACTATTAGCTATCAAATTTCTATCTGTCTGTCTGTCTGTTGTTCTGTTGTCGCTGTCTATTAGTATCTATCATCATTTCGTCTATCTAATTATCTATCTACGTAATCTAGTATTACAGTATCATGTATCTATCTATCTATCTAGATTATCTATCTGATCTATCTATCGATCTCACTCTCTCTACATCTACTATCTATCATATATCTATTATTCTATTATCTATCGTCTATCTATATATCTTTATCTCATCGAGCGATCTATCTACTAGCGTATATAGCTATCTACTACAGCGAGCAGCTATCGGCACGAGCATTTATCTATCTATCTAGATGCTATCTATCTATCATTCCAGCTTTCTATCCAGACATCCATTCATGGTCTATCATCATCTATCTATCTATTTCTATCCATCCATTCATGGTCTATCTATCATCTATCTAACTACCTACCTATCTATCTATCATCTAAAATCTATTATCATCTAATCAGTTATCTAATCTTACTTATCATCTATCTATCTATCTATCTATCTATATTATGTCTGTCTGTATGTCTGTCTGTATGTCTCGTTGTATGCTTGTCTAGTATCTATCTATCTATCGATCTATTCTATCTATCTAATCTATCTATTATCTATTATCTATATATGTAGTATCTATCTATTTCGTCTATCTAATATTACCATCTATAGTATCTACAGTATCTAGATGTATGTATCTAATATATCTATCATATATCTATCGTATATCTACTGTATCTATCTATCATCTATCTATCTATCAAATCAAATCAACTCAAAAAGAGCTTTATTGGCAGGATCAATTTACATTTTGACATTGCCAAAGCAAACAAAAATAATAAAATATAAAACATGTTAGTATTAGAGGTTCACGGTAGGGGGACATGGGTATCAATGGATAAATAATATATGGACAGTACTATAAAGGGTATGTTGGGTTTTAGTCTTTAGTCGATTGGGAAGGATAAAGGGATAATTGGGCAAGTAATCCTTGGACATTGAGTCATTTATGCTCCTCTCAGTCTGTGACATGCCGTTACATAGTGTGCCCCAATATTTACTGTGGCTTCATCTTTCCCCAGCAGGAATAGAGTTTTCTTCTCCATCTAAGCAGTTGATAGTCTGGGATAAAGTCTGACAGCATCTTGAAAGGGGGGTCCCGTATTGTTTTGTATTTGGGGCAGTGTAGAAGGAAGTGGGTTTCATCTTCTAAGGTTCCTGGTCACAGTGCTGGCACAGTCTGTCTCTCTTGGTGTTATATGTCTGTTGTGTCGGCAGATTCTATTTCTAGGCTGTGTGCACTCAGTCTGTGAGACTCAGGACTTGTCTCTCTTTAGGGTTTGTGAATTCTCCAGGTAGGGGGCCAGTTTGTAGTCTCTGTCCAGTGCCTGGTATATAGTTAGTTTCTGGGACTTTTTTATTTCTTTTCTCATTCATCCACGAATCCAATTGGCTCTTGGTAATGGCGGCCTGTGTGGTAGGGTTAGATAGGCTCTGTGGGTGTGGGTTTGATGTTAGTAGGGAGCTGATGAGTTGTTCAGTGCACTGGCTTTTCTTGGTCTTTGTTGGATTGAGGCTTTATAATGGTAAGAGTTGGGGCTACTGGTCTGGTAGGGAGCCCAGAAGATACGGCCCGTTTTTGTATCTATCTATCTATCTATTATCTATCTATCTATCTATCTATCTATCATCTACTATCTCTCTCTTCTCTGTTATAATCATCATCTCTCTCTCTCTTTCTCACTCTCTGTCTATCTCTACTATCTATCATCTATCTATCTATCTATCTAGTATCTATCTATCTATCTATCTAATCTATCAATATCTATCTATCGATCTATCAACTTTCTATCATATATCTATCTATATATCTAGTCTGTCTATCCAGTATCTATCTATCTATCTATCTATCTATCTATCTGGTATCTATCTATTATTATCGATCTATCTATCTATCGATCGATCTATCTATCTATCGATCTAACTCTATCTATCATCTATCTATCATCTATCTATCTGTCTATAACTACTACTATCTATCTATCTATCTATCTATCTATCATATCTATCTACATTATCATCTATCTATCTATATCTATCTCTATCTAGCTATCTATATTATACTATCTATCTTTATCTATCTATCTATCTATCTATTATCTCTCTCTCTCTCTTTCTGTCTATATCTATCTATCTATCTCTCTCTCTTTCTCTCTCTCTGTCTATCTCTATATCTATCTATCTATCTAGTATCTATCTATCTATCGATCTATCAACTTTCTATCATATATCTATCTGTCTATCTATCTAGTCTGTCTATCCAGTATCTATCTATCTATCTATCTATCTATCTATCAATCTATCTATCTATCTATCTGTATCTATCTTCGTTTATATATCTTCTATCTTCATCTATATCTAACTCGTCTATCATCTATCTATCTTCTATCACATTCTATCTATCTATCATTATCTATCTATCTATCTATCTATCTATCTATCTATCATCTATCTCCTATCTCTCATCTCTATCTATCTATCTTTTCATCTATCTATCTATCTTTCATCTATCTTTCTCTATCTATCTATTCTATATATCTATCTACATCTATCATTATCTATCAAATCAAATCAAAAAGAGCTTTATTGGCAGGATAATTTACATTTTGACAATGCCAAAGCACCCAACAAAAATAATAAAATAATAAAACATGTTAGTATTAGAGGTTCACGGTTAGGGGGACATGGGTATCATGGTAAATCAATATATGGACAGTACTAAAAGGGTATGTTGGGTTTTAGTCTTTAATCCAATTGGGCTCTTGGTTATGGCGCGTTCGTGGGTGTGGGTGATGTAGTAGGGAGTGATGAGTTGTTTAGTGCACATGGCTTTTCTTGGTCTTTGTTGTGTATTGAGGCTTGTATTATGGTAAGAGTTGGGGCTACTGTTCTGTAGGTGAGCCCAGAATGATAGGGCCCTTTTTTGCTATCTATCTATCTATCTATCTATCTATCTATCTATCTATTATCTCTCTCTCTCTTTCTGTCTATATCTATCTATCTATCTATTACTACTATCTCTTCTTTCTCTCTCTCTGTCTATCCTATATCTATACTATATCTATATATTGTATATCTATCTATCTATCATATCTATTATCTATTCTATCTATCAATATCTCTACACGATATATCTATCTATTATCTATGATCTATCTATCTATCTATCTATCTATCTAACTCGATCATCTATCTATCTATCATCTATCTATCTATCATCTATCTATCTATCTGTCTATCATCTATCTATCTGTCTATCATCTATCTATCTACCTATCATATATCTATCTATCATCTATCTATCTCTCATCCAGCTATCTATCTATCTATTTATCTATCTATCTATTATCTATCCATCTATCTATCTATCTATCATTATCTCTTCTCTCTCTCTTCTGTCTATATACTATCTATCTATCTATCTATCTATCTCTCTCCTCTCTCTCTCTTTCTCTCTCTGTCCTATTCTCTATCTATCTATCTATCTATAATATATACTATGATCGATCATCAACTTCTATCATATATCTATCATATATCTAGTCGTCTATCCCGTATCTATCTATCTATCTATCTATCTATATATAATATCTGTTAATCTATCTATTATTAGCGATCTATATATCTACAGATCTAGCTATATATCTACAGATCTAACTCATCTATAATATAGATATAAGCTATATATATGTCTATCATATATATATCTATATATCTATACTATACAGAACTATATATGCTGCCGGAAAGGTAAAGGAAGTAGTGACTCGAGTATAAACCGAGTTCAAGTTTTCAGGCTGATTTTACAGCCTGAAAAACTCGGTTTATACTCGAGTATATACGGTATCTTGCCATAAGGTAAATGTGCTAAAACCCACCAAAGTTACCTGTGATCACACTCCTTTCTAGTCTCTCATTAAAAAAAAAACATTGGACAATACTTCACTTTTAATATCCTACCACTGTTTGTTGTCTAAAAATAATTTTAGTTTCTAAATCTCTGAATTTCAGTGTACAGCTTAGGAACAAGAGGATCTGTAGAAATGACATGTACCGTACTAGTAATTTGATAGGCCATGGAGGTGTTGACATAACGGGGTAAAACTATTAAAACAATAATGTGGACTGTTTGAATGTGACACATGACAGTGTATTTAATGTGTATCTTTCCAATGTTATCTCTGACAGCATTGTTAAGACAAGAATCCGGAATGGAAGTCCTTGTTTTGAAATTGAATGGAGGAAACCAGGTGTGTATATTGGATTTTATTAGATAAATGAGGGCTTCTTGGGAGCCTTAGTGTGAATACCCAATGGTTAATATGTCTTATGCTACAGAATGTCAAATAAGGATAGACTCTTCAGATTCTCTGGCATGTTAGGAGCTGCGAAATGACTGTTATATCTCCAATAATGATACGAGAGTAACATCCCAATCTAGTTGTGAGCATGATACATTTCTTCTTGTCTGCCTTGCAACAGGACGCCGGGCTGACGTCAGCCGCCAACCTGGCAGTCACGTGATGCTTCCGTACCTTACAGCCCAGTATCGCGGGAGGTGCAGGCCCTTATGGATATATTACTCCCGCGATAGGTGATAGCCAGCCAGATGTGACATAGATTTTTTTTTTAAATCCCCTCCCTTGGAGGAATTTTATTAATATTTAAGGGGGGATATTGATTAACTGGTATAAACCATTAAAGGGCCCATCAATAAACATCTGGGGGCATTGTTCACCAATGCGCACCATGTAAGAGGACACGAGGACATCCCTAAGCTTGAAGAAAAAAAAGGTTAGGCTTCAAGCTCGGGACTCGGAAAGGGTTTGTCAATTGAGGAGAACGGTAAAGTATGGAAATGTCTTCCTGGAGTGTTATAGCAGGTCATTGGTCAGTTTAATAAAAAGCTGGATGAGTTTCCAAACACGGAATGTTACAAGTTTATGGATGTACCTAACGTGCGTTGGGAAAGGGTTTGTCACTGTTGCGAACGGTTTTAAAGCTATGAACTTGTTCTTCCGGGATGTTGTTATCGGTCATTGTCCGTTTAATAAACGTGGCTGACCGCTCCTCTCCAAAAACATGTGCGAAACGTTAACCGTCCAACTGGTATTCTCCCGCACTTAGGTTGGGAAAGGGGTTTCGGTCCGAGGTGATGAATGGTAAAGGTTCATGCGACACGCGTCTTCAGGGACGTTGTTATGGCAGGTTCACTTGTCACGGTGTCTCAAGTAAAAACGCTGGGATGAAGTTTATGCAAAAAAGGAATGTATGACAAATGAGCTAGTTATTGATACCTAAAGTGACTTGGGAAAGGGTGGTCCACTGTGAGAACGTTTTAAAGCTTCTGTGACCTGTCTTCCAGTAGGACGTTCGTTCTGGCCGGGTTCATGGTCGTTCAATAAAAAGCTGGATGAGTTTTACAAAACAAGGAATGTTACAAGTTATGGGTATTGCTCACACAAAGTAGAGGGGGGAAGGGTTTGTCACTGTTGTTGAGAACGGTTAAAGCTATGGAAACGGTCTTCCTAGTGAGCGTTGTTATGGCCAGGTTCATTGGTTCAGTTTCATAAAAGCTGGATGTGCTTTCCTACAAACAGGAATGTTACCAGTTCTGGTATTGAACATAAAAGTTAGAGTTGGTTAGAGGGGAAAGGGTTTGTCACACTGTGCAGAAACACAGTTGAAAGCTTATGGAAATGTCTTCCAGGGGACGTTCGTTATGGCAGGTCATTGGTCAGTTAATAAAAGCTGGATGGTTTCTACAAAAAAAAGGAATGTTACAAGTTACTGGTAGATACATAAAGTAGAGTGGGAAGGGTTTGTCAATGTGGAGAAACAGTGAAGCTATAGAAAAATGTCTTCCAGTGGAGTTGTTTATGGCAGGTTCCTTGGTCAGGTTAATAAAAAAGCGGGAGGGTTTCTGCAAAAAAGGAAAGTTAAAAGTTACTGGTATTGATACATAAAGTAGAGTGTGGGAAAGGGTGTCACTGTGAGAGAACGCGGTAAAAGCTGATGGAAAAAACTGTCTTCAGGGACGTGTATGGCAGGTGCATTTGCGTCAGTTAATAAAAAAGATGGATGAGTTTCTACAACCAAGGACAGGTTACAAGTTTTACTGGTATTGATACATAAAGTCGGTGGGAAACGGGCTTGGTCACTGTGAGAACGGTAAAGGTATGGAACTGTCTTCCAGTGGACGTTGTTATGGCAAGTTCATTGGTCAGTTTAATAAAAAGCTGGAGGGTTCTACAACCAAAGGAATGTTACAAGTTACTGGTATTGATCCATCAAAGTAGCGTTGGGAAAGGGTTTTGTCACTGTGGAGAACGGTATAAAGCTAGGAAATGTCTTCCAGTGGACGTTGTTATGGCAGGTTCATGGTCAGTTTAATAAAAAAGCTGGATGAGATGTTCTACAAACAAGGAATGTTTACAAGTTACTGGATTGTTATGATACATAAAGTAGAGTTGATCCAGGGAGGAAATTCCGGTTGCCACCTTGGAGTCGGAAGGAATGTTTCCCCTTCATAATTGGTGGGTTTTTTTGCCTGCCTCGGATCAACAGTTAGGACAGGAATTGAGGACATTGCTAGATGGTGAGACTGGGAGGGACGATGTCGTTATTCCAAACTCAAAACCTTCCTTTATCTAAATTTATTTTCCATTTTGTGGAGATTGCATTGACCGTTTTTAGACTGTACTATTGTAGGTGGGGGTAGGCTAAAATAAATATATACCTGGTTACAGTGTATATTGTACTGTAAAAGGTATAACATTTAATTAGTTTATTCATATGTTAAATAAAATATATATGTGGGTACAGTGTGTAAATGGCCTTATGAAATAAAAAATAAAAAAAGTACTAACATACAGAATCTCCCACACGTTTGAATGGATGGTCAAAATGGGAGCTATAGACACACCTCTCAAATTTATTAAATTCTGCTGGAAGTTTGCTGCCAGTTCCTTATTGTCCTATTATCAATAGGTGTGCTTCTTGTAGTGACGTAGCACTACATCACATCCTGATGCAATGAGCTTGAACAGAACATCCTGTAGCTTTTGCATGTGGTTTAGAGACTTTACTGAGCAGTGCGAGGGTAATGGCCAATCAAGAAAAAGTTTTTGTCTTTCCAGTAAGTGTAGCTGACAGCCTGCTGATTGCATTGTGGGAGAGAGAGTATCAGGATGCTGCAGTGTGGGAGAGAGCTTCCTCTGATTCAAGGTGTAGTGGGAGCAGGTGGGAGTGGCCACATGGCACTGCTTTACTGAAGATTTTCTTTCTCCTACAGACTGCTTTTACTAAACGATCCCTTTGTTTTGTTGCTGCACTGAAGGGGAAGTTCATTCTTATGCTGGTAAGTGTCTAAAAGTGGTTTTTTGCTTTAGTGTTACAGTCTCTGTGTGGTTGTTTCTCTCTCTAGTATGTCTGTTCTCTCTTGGATTTATCTGTCTGTCTGTCGTCTCTGTCTGTCTGTCGTCTTGTTGTCTGTCTGTCTGTCTCTCTCTGTCTGGTCTGTCGTTCTATCTTCTGTCTGTCGCTCTCTGTCGGTCTGTTCTTTCTGTGTATGTCTATCTCTCTGTGCTCTCTGGGTCTGCTCTCGTCTCTGGCTCTCTGTGTCGTCTCTCTCTGTGTCTGTCTCTCTCTGTGTCTCTCTTGCATCGCGCTCTCTCTTCTCGTCTCTGTCTCTCCGTTACTGTTAGCAGCAGTTTTTGATCACAATGATCAAGCTTCCCGGTTAGTACTTTATTATACAAAAACTTTGTCACATATGTTATAGTGGGGCCGACTGTATTCTAGCAGCCAATAGGAATTACCCCATATTAACAGCACCAGGTCCTCCTTACTGCGAATGTGTGTAAACCAGATCTTAACAAAAACCCCTTCCACATGGTCGGATCCAGGAAAAAGCCAATAGTGTCCGTTTAAACTGGGAGAGAAGGCATTTTGCCGTTAGAAATGTGGAGCGATCTCTGCTGTTGCTAGGTATTGAGACGGCTTGCTGCTCCTTGCTTGAGAGCCCTGGGGATTAGCTGGGGGGGTTAAGTGGTACAGTATTGTATGTATACAAATTGACAGCAACTTGGTCTGGGGCTCCCAAGTGACGCGGGGAAGCCCCTCGGAGACCTCCCAACATCGCGGCGGAGGCTGGTTTTCGGCCGCGAACAACCGCAAAACACCCCCTAAAAAGACGGAACACTACCGTGGAAAAGGGCTCCAAGTTGCGCGAGCCTCCCAACACTCGCAGCGGGGCTGGGAGCCTGGTTTTTCGGCCCGCGGACAAACGGCCAAACACCCTGGAAGTCGGAACTCAAGGTAAGAAACTCCAAGTGCCGCGGGAAGTCCCGCAGAGCTCTCCCAACAACCCGACGGCGGGGCATGGAGCCTGGTTTTCACGGCAGCGAAACAACTGCAAAACACCCCCTGGAAGTCGGAAACTACCAGGAAGAGCGCCAAGTGCCCGTGGGAAGTACGCGGAGCCTCCCAACATCGATGCGGGCCAGGGAGCCTGTTTTCGGGCCGTTGCACAACTGCAAAACACCCTGGGAGACGGAACTACCGGGAAGGGCTCCATGCCGCGGGAAGTTATCAATTCGGACAAAAAACGATGAATAATAATAATAACACTACAAAAATAACAGCATTTTATTATTACTTAAAATGTGTCATTCTAGATAGGGACTACCAATATGGAGGGGGCCTTGTAAAGTGGCGGGGTAGCTGACACATATATTTCAAAAATATATGGAAACTAACACTCCAGCACATTAAAAAACTATATAAATTAGCATAAAAAACCACTGTGCCACCAACGGTGCCACACTTTTGCTAGTTCTATACTTGATACTAATATGTACTATATTATATACTGTTATACTCGAGTATAAGTCGATCGAGTTATAGTCGAAGGTACATATTTTACTGGAAAATTGTAAACCTGATGAACCGGGGAGTGTAAGTCGAGGGTAGGAAATGATCACCCACTACTGCCTTCTGATTCGGTGTTGTTTTTAGGCTTTAGTTGCCCTTTAAATGGACAGCAGAATTCCCCATACATGAATCCCATACAGTAATAGCCAAAAATTCAGTCCCAGTAAACCTCCAATTCTTTGGCACTCCAAGAGGTTGGAACTACAAACTCCCAGCATGTTTTGTTGCTGGGAGTTTCAGTTTCTAAAAACATGGGAAGTGAAGGTGTCAGTAAAACTTTTAATAAGTTACATTAATTTACAATTCTCCGACCCCCATATAGTAAGGGCCCTCTGACACCAATATAGTAAAGCGAAACTCGATCCCATATGTAAAGGATTCTCTGACCCCAATAGTTAAATATGTCACATGAGAGTTGTCGTTTCAAGCTTCATTTGCATGTACTCAGCAGCTTTTTTTGCCCAAAAACTGAGGAGACCCATCAGATTACCAGCATCCAGTGACCAGTGCTGAGTGAGTCCAGCAGGCAGGAATTTACAGAAGCAGGAAGTTGTAAAGGCAGATCCAGCTCCTGTAAACTTTCTATACAGGTTAAACACAGCGCCAACTACTGGTTTACTACTGTAATTGCAGAATTGGATCTAAATAGACTTGACTCGAGTAAAGTCGAGGTTAGGTTTTTTCAGGCTAATTTTATTCAAGCCTGAAAAAATTAGACTTATACTAAGATATACGGGTTTTATACTAAAATTAGAATCAAAAATTAAGGTCACTCAAACAAAAACTTGTACTGTTCTGAAAATTACGATTCTGCAAGTTATTCTGGCCAATGCAGTAAAGGTTACCATTGTTTAAATGTATATTAAGATAACTAATTAACGATCTTAACTTATGTTAACGGTTTTAAAAAATATGCTGATGCAAAATCTGGTGATTAGTTTCAAATGCTATGTTTATTTAAAGATTTAAGATTTCTTGATAATATGTAGTTAATCACTATAACCATTAACCATTGTTATATTAATGTAAGATCAATATGTGAAATCCATTTTCCCTTATTCTAAAACATACAAAAATGTATAGGTAATGGGTATAGTTAAATGGGTAGTAGAATGGGTATCGTTAATGGTATAGTTAATGTGTAGAGTTAATGGGTATTAGTTAAGGGGTTATAGTTAATGGGTATAGTTAATGTGGGTAGTAAGGGTATAGTTAATGTGTATAGTTAAGGGTGTATAGTAATGGGTATAGTTAAATGGGTATAGTTAATAGGTATATTAAATGGTATAAGTTAATGGGTGTAGTAAGGGGTTTATAGTTAATGGGTATAGTAATGGGTTGTAGTTAATGGTTTTATATTCATGGGTATGTTTAATGGGTAGTTAATGGGTGTTCAGTTAAGGGTATTCTAGTTTAAAAATGGGTATAGTTAAGTTTAATGGGTATAGTTAATGCGGTTATAGTTATGGTATGTTGTAATGGGTTGTAGTTGTTAAGGGGTATAGTTAATGGGTTATAGTTAATTGGTATCGTTAATGGGTATAGTTATATGGGTATAGTTAATGGGTATAGTTAATGGGGATAGTAATGGTTGTCGTTAATGGGGTGTAATGGTATAGTCTGGACTCGTTAATTGGTAAGTTAATGGGTATAGTTAATGGGTTTTATAGTAAGGGGTAAGTTAATGGGTATATTAAAGGGGTAGTTAATGGGGTACGGTAATGGGTATAGTTAAGGGTATAGTAAAGGTGTAGGTAAGGGGTTATAGTTATGGGTATGTTAAATGGGTGTAGTTAGGGTATAGTATGGTATATAGTTAATGGGTATATTAAATGGGTATTATAGTTAATGGGTATAGTTAATGTGTAAGGTTAATGGGTTAGAGATTAATGGTTCGTAGTAATGGTTATAGTTAAGGTATAGTTAATGGGTTGTAGTTAATGGTGTAGTTGTAGTTAATGGGTATAGTTAATGGGTATAGTAAGGCTTAGTTAATGGTAGAGTAATGGTGTATAGTTAATGGATATAGTTTAATGGTTATAGTACTGGGTATAGTTATGGATATAGTTAATGTGTTAGTTAATGGGTATAGGTATGGGATTATAGTAATGGATATAGTTAATGGGTGGTATAGTTAATGGCTATAGTAAGGGTGTTAGTAATGGGTGTGATGTAGTTAATGGTATAGTTAATGGGTATAGTAATAGGTAATTGGGATAGTTAATGGGTATAGTAAGGGTATAGGTCAATGGGTATAGTTTAATGGGTATAGTTAAGGGTATAGTTAAGGGTTAGTTAAATGGGTATAGTAATGGATATAGCTTAATTGGTATAGTGAAATGGGTTGATAGGTTAAGGGTACTAGTAATGGGGTTATAGTTAATGGGTATAGTTAAAATGGATATAGTAATGGGTATAGTTAAGGGTATAGTTAATGGGGGTATAGTTAAATGGATATAGTTAAGGGTATCGTTACTATTATAGTTACTGGGTATAGTTACCATTAACATAAGTTTCAGTATGGTTATATTGCACAATGAACCATGTATGGATATGTCTGTCGCTGGTTATTACATGGGGTTTGGTTAAACTGCTATTCTCGCATTCAGAGGGAGGTTAAGGGACACTGTGGGGAAATAAATGAGACAGGAGGTTCCCGTCTTACTCTCTCTCTATTTTATATCTGCAAAAAAATCTCAGAACCGTAAAGGATTTGGGGAAATAACTGTTAAGTGACAGAGTCCTGAGGGATGGACCGTTAATGTGGAAATTGAATTGTTTACCATTTGTGGAAAGTTTTTTTTCTAATCGACGCTGTGACCTAAAAAAACAAGCTGTGAAACTCGGATTTTTCAAAAATGGGGACTGTGGTTTGGCCATTAGGTCTCTGCGTTTGTGCATGTTTATTTGTGTGTGTTTCTGCAGTATGTGTGGGTGTTGGTTTATGAGGTGTCTCTGCATGTTGATTGGTCTTTGTGTGTGTGTGGGTCTGCTGTATGTGTGCATGTGTATTAATAGATTTGCCTCTGCCTGTATGGTGAATGCTTATAAGTATGTGTGTTCTCTCTGTGATATATGGTGCATTATTTATTAATGTGTGGTGATTCAGCTTAATGTGTGCATGTTTAATAGTGCTGTATGTGACCTCAGCAGTGGGGTGCTGTTATAATGTATGTGTGTGCCTCTGCATATATGTATGAATGTATATGGTGTGTCTATGCACGTTGCATCATAGATTAGTATAATGTGTCTGTGTGTGGGGGGTTGATGTCAGAATGTAGGTATATTGTGGTTATCGTATGACTGTGTGGTGTCTCTGAATGTCTGGGTTTTAGTTTGTCTTGTGTAGTCCAAGCACAGTCTATGTACAGTTTCATGCACAATATATGTAAAGTTTACAGTCCATGTACAGTCTGTGTACAGCATGTGCAGTCTTATGTATAGTCCATGCCACATCTAGATGACATGTTCATTGCACAATCTATGTACGGTCTTACAGTACATGTACAGTCTAGGTACCTGTCCAGGTGCAGTCTATGTACCGTCCATGTAAGCTCATGTACATTTGTGTACAGTCAATGCACAAGCTATGTTACAGTCCATGCCAGGTCTATGCACAGTTCAAGGTACTGTTATGTACAGTGGCATGTAAGTCAATGTACAGTCATGCAAACCAATAAACATTTGTGTTACGTCCATGTACCGTCTGAATACATTATATTTCCAGTGAAACTACAGGTCCATGTACAGTCTATTGCACAGCCCCTGTTACAGTCTCTGTAGAGATTGGTCCAGTACATGCACAGCTATGTACAGTCTGTGATTAATAATGTTCAGTCTATATACAGTCCAGGTGTAGTAGAATGTACAATACTATGCAACAGTCAGACTCTATTGTCCGGTCTATGTACAAGTGTGTAACAGTCCTGCACAGTCTATGTACTTTGTATGTACCCTCCATGCAGTGTGTACAGTCAATGCAAAGTCTATGATGCCAGTATGTGTACAGTATATTTGCAGTCTATGATAGCTCCATGACAGTCCATATACAGTATATGAAAGTACCATGTACAGTTCATTTATTAATCTGTATAAGTCCAGGTACAGTCTTGTACAGTACACTTAGAGTGCTATTGTGGGATACTTAGAAGTTTTTGGGGCTCCTGTGCAATGAACAGTCTATGTACAGTTCCATTTGCAAAAAGTCTATGTATCAGTTCCATTGCACTGTTATGTCCAGTCCATGTAGTCTATTTACACTCCATGCACAGTTCATGCCACAGTCTAGTACAGGCAATGTACAGTCTATGTCCGTCTATTACAGTCTAGAGCAGTAAGTACACTTAGAGTGCTAGTGAGATCTTTAGAAGTTTTGGGCTCCTAGCTCGTTTGTTATATTCATGTAGAGTGTATGTATAGGTCCATGTATGAGTCCAGACGTCAATGTATAGTCCATGTAAGTCTGGGTTACAGTATATGTTCACATGATCAATAGTTTAAACCAACCGTTAGGGTGATATTTGGTCAACAACCCAGGGAATTCATTTTTACCCAAAAATCACCAAAATCCAGATTGGAAAGTTATCGGACACGTTGTTCATTTTGATCCAATTACAGGGTCAATATATTGATTGTGCTGTATTAGCCTGTGTTACCTAGCTCACCGATGCAAAGGCAACTTTTTTCTTTTTTTTTTTTTCAAGATAAAGCAAAAACAAAATCCCATAATGAGCCTCAGTTGGATTGTCCCAACTACGTCTACATTTTTATTTTATCTGCGAAAACTGTTGCCAGAAGTAGTGGAAAATTTCCCAGGAGGGAAATGGGTAGATATGAAGGAGCAGCTGGGAGGATAGTCGAAATAAATTAACCAGGATTAAAAACCTGCAGGTGGACGACCCACTGAGTTCCCTAATGAAGAGTTTGCTTAAGTCTGAATCACCTAAAACATTAACAAGTAAAACAACAAAGCAAAACACAACCTGAAAAAACTGCAAGAGGAGAAATGAATCAACGGAGATTACTGGCACCAGGAAAGCCAAGTGACTGATGGTACCCCAATGTAGGGGCAGTTTGTGGGATTAACTAACAGGACGATCGCCCGTGGGCGATCCGGAGGACAGAGCTCGGAACACGACGCCCTGGCAGACAACTTAATAGTTTGTCTGAGTACACGCCAGAAATGGTCGGTGCCAGAAAGATTTTACCGTGTATACCCAAGCCTTACATTTATAAAAACATATAGAGGGATAAATAATACACAGAGAAGAATGTTAATGACCAGGACATTCAACTCATTGTGCTTTTTATCATATCAACCACATCCTAACTGTGGTTCCTCAGGGGTGGTCTACTGAAACTGCTATTTACCAAATTACGTCAATTTCTAACATTTTTAGCAAATTAAAGCTGGAAACTACCTAAACTGGAACTGATATTATACTGAAATGAGGAAACTAAAGCTTAATTGTCCTACAAAATCGAATGCATTATTTCTTTTAAAAATTTTTAATAAATAATTCTAAGTAAATAATAATAATTCTAAAATTATCAAAAGACAGACGGGGCAGCAGTCAGGAAGTTTTTAAAACACAATGCAGTTATTAGTGGGACACTAGTATGCATTCTTCTGGGGAAAGATGTCAGTTGAACCACTGAGAAATTTCATGAGTGTAATGGTCTATAGTGATTAAAGGGATGATATTAGCATATTTAATTACCATAAAGCTGTTTTTCCTTTAATAATGGTTTCCCTGTGAGAGGTCACCTTTTAATGCACTCCTTCCATTGCAATCTTAATTCTGGGAATGTAAATAGTCTGACATTTTAATTGATTTCCTTCTAATTATCAGCCGGTTTCCAGTAATTATTTATAATCAAAATTGTGAGAAGAATGTTGTCGCTTTGGACCTTACAGAGGCGGGAGGGGGGGATATATCACTGCACTGGTGGTGCTTCATTGTGTACTAGCAAGTGTAGAAGAATTGTCTTGCCATATTTTACAGCTAGTCACAGCCTTGGGTATCATAGGCCTCAAAAAACTGGTTCCTACTGCATTTCCCATTGGTTTAGATGTACAAAGGGGGGAGATAGGCCCCATTGATTTCACCGGTTAAGGGATGTATATGGGGTTGTGAAGTTGGGGGAAGGGGTCCCATTGCTTTCACCTGTAATGAGGATGTATGGGGTGAAGGTGTGGGCCCATGCTTTCGCCCGTGATGGATATATGGGGGGGGGGGGGGGGAGAGTTGCCTTTTTACCACACATTTCTCTCTGGAAAAAAAAGAACTGGCCAACATAGCAGAGGTAATTGATTAAACAATAAAATAAACCAAAGTACGAGAGGAGACACTTCTTCCCTTATCCTGGAAACGTATCCAAATGAAAGGTCACCCAGTCCCCAAGCCACAGAACAGAAATGTAGATAGTCAGCATTACAGAAAAATAAGCTGTTTGCCCTAGATGTATGATGAGAACAGAACATTTAAGTGCAGTAAAGCCGAGTTACATTATCACAGAGAGAGTGGGAGATGGTGTGGGCCAACAGCCTGGCTCCTATCAGGACTCTATACACTTCCATGTTAGGTCTGTAGCCTAGATAGAAATGGCTGCCATGTTGGACATGGCAGTTTCTGGAGGAAATATTCAATGGCTGGGCCCAGTAGACTGTAAAATTCATGCAAACAGAATCTTTTACCATATGGGTATGATCAAAATCAGAGTCACTCCTAATAATTAAAGGAGAGTTTAGGACTGAAAAACACACTTTTCAAGTTAAAGGCATTGTTCACCTTTAATGGGAGTGTGCTATATGAATGACACTCCACCTTTATAAATAACGTAGAGAGATATAACTATATATATTTTTTTCTATGTGTCCCACTCCTTTTCCTTCATTTAACGGGTTGGTTGAAGGAGGATGATAAGAAACAAGTAATAATTAAAATGGAATAAATATAATAATATCTGGTAAATAAAGCATATTTGATCTTCACATATTAACTTTGATATACTTGTTTTTAAAGGTTCTTTTTGTATTATAGGTTTTTATGGGTAGTGGTTCTTTGTATAGAAAGCACTGTCGGCATCAAGCCGCTGGTATAATAAGTTTGGTTTTGAATTAGAATTGGGCAGTGACGCCGGATACGTTGTTTGTGGTTTTATTTAAAGATCTAAGAACGCACGTTGCTTCCTTACGGCCTGACGAAGTCAAGTGGTGTTGACGCGAAACACACGTCGGCGTTTCTTTACTGGGAGGCAGCGGAGTCACAGGCGGGCAGTGATGGGAATCATGTGGGAATCGTTGTTTACGACTAGGGAATGTTATGTGGGCCCTTTTGGACATTATCTGCGTTCCCTATCGTGACTGGGTCGTTACCCAGCTAGGAAGGGATGTATAATTGGATGGTGGTTCGACATAGCTCCTTATGTGGTTTTCTTAGGTCAAATGTTTTGATAAATGAGTATAGAGGCCTTATTATATTTACGGCCTATGATGCTTAAGTAGGACCCATTATATCTTAAGACTGGTCCTAATAGGAGAGTGTAAACCCTAGTCAATTGCAGACTCTCGTGTTATGGTCCTCTTTCATCGGGTATATGAGAATGACAATAAAAATAAAGGCCCACACAGTGATGTATAATACAATATTAGCCCCTCTTTTTCAAACACTAAGATGGGGCCAATAAAGTATTTGGATCCCCACCATTTAAGCTGACTCCGTAAGGACCTCCATCCAAGTATATGTGTGGATATATGTTTGTTTGCATGTGTTTTGATTCAGTATGCTATGCACTAATTTATAGGTGGCTGGGGATTATACATTAAAGGTTTTTCCCAGGGTTTATAAGAGGACATGTTTCTTGTCTGATAAAGTCACCTAATTAAAGTGGCAAAAACGCAAGTCAGAGAATGATGATACAGTGCCGTATGACACAAACAGAGCCACGCTGTGTAGGCGACCACCCTAAAGATATGGATATATCACCTGGGTGAGAGAATCTGAACTGACATTAAATCTAAAAAACTTATGTGTGGTGCTATATTGATTAATTAGAGAGAATAACTAACCTGTTAGGCAGAGAAGAAGAAACTTTATCATTTAACTTCAAATCTGCCTCTTGTGATGTCACTTTGTCACATCCATGATGACAGCTGATAAACGGAAGAAGCATTTTAAACTGGTAACAGGAAACATTAGGCACATTACAGGTTTAAGTTTACATCTTTTAGCTTTTGTGGTGATCACCCTTATAAAATTTTTAATTTGAAGGGCGGGCAGGTGTAACTGGCAACCCCCCTCCGGCAAGATGGAGGCCGGGACCCATGACAAACACCCATCCGGTTCCCAGAAGCTACACGATCAGTTTGTATGTAAACAGATGATCTGATTGTATGTACAAGGTAAAGAGATGCGCATGAGCTGTTTAAAACAATCGGTTCTTTAAAAAGGTATTTCAAGAATCTCTTTATTTTATATGCATGATCAGCACTTTTAAAAACAGCTAATGCGGCGCCCTTTTGGATGGATCGCGGCCCCTCTTACCTGTTGGGCCTAGTTGCAGTTGGCTGGCCCTACAGGTGACTTACCCACTGGGTGGACTTGCCCTTTAAAACAATGTATCCCTTAAACTTTGATTCCAAAGATCATCTATGTGATTGGCAGAAAAAATATTTCTCCATAGCTTGTCAGTTTACCTGGACAAACCCGTTTGAGTGTTCCTAGGACTGGTTTGGGTTGAGTTTGATATAAGGGTGTGTGGGCCAGGGGGGTCTGGGATTGTGCTTTGGCAGATCAGCAAAGACAGGGTGTAAAAAATAACCTGCCCACACCCCGATGTCCATTCAAAAATATTGTTGGTATGGCATACGTAATGGTGGCCACGTGGTTAGCATTTTGGCTTTGCAGCACTGAAAGTCCTGCGTTTTAAATCAACACTTGGACAAGAATCAAGGAGTTGTATGTTTTCCCCGTGATGTGTGGTTTTCCTTACTGGGCAACTCCGGGTCCCACACAATCATAAAGACATACTGATAGGTTGTATGGTCAAATAAAGTGCGTAGAGATTGTAAGCTCTGCGGGGCGGGCCTTGATGTGAATAATGACCTGTCATGTAAAGCGATACGGCGATGATTGGCGCATATAAATCCATAATAATAATAATACTGTTAAATTCTAAGGATTTTATAAGCCCCTGAGGAGACCATGTAAAGGCCCTAGGTGGTCGTTTCAGGGGGCATACCCAGAATACAACCATGGGGTAATTTCATGTTTAATATGAATTTTTCCCATCCTATTTTAATGCTTGTTCCTTGCTCTCGTTCATTTATACCGAGATTGTTGGTTCTACTCCCTTTTTGAACATTTTACCTCCTGGCTCATCCTGGGAGGAAGTTTGATTGAGACCAGTGAGATTCCAGGGGGTTGGATTCAATTTATGTTTATGGTTGGATTACTGATGATTTTTTTTTTTAAATCGATTTATTTCTTCTGCAGGTACGTGCCACCAGGGGGCTTTAAAAAAAATTGTTTTATTTTCCCGAAAACCCACAGCCCAGGTCCCCCCCCCTAGGTCCCACAGGGTGATGTTTTAATGAAATTACAATCAGGCCACTGATTATCCCCATATAAAACCAACTGGCAAAGTTTCTCATACCAGGCAAGTTCTACAAATAAAGGCAATTCATTGCTTCATCTTCTCTTTAGTATTATGTCCAATGTCAGGAGGGACGGAGACGAGATTCAGGTTCACCTCCGTTGGTTTTTGCCTTTTAGTCGTTCAATATATCGTCTCAGGAAGAGCACCAAAAGCTCCTGTTAAATGACTACAATCCATCCACAGGAAAATGTAATAAGTAATTGCAGGGTGGGGTGGGGGTTATTTTCAATGCTAGCTTAGGAATTAACTTTTTTCTTTGCCCAATGGAAGGTGTGTCACATGATGTGTGTGTTCAAAATGGCTGCAATATGAGTCATAAACTTATCTAGAGAAATCTAAAATGTTTACGTCAGAATTTTAAAGGCAATTAAAACCATTTTTATGTGCCCCACAATCAAACTTAAAGGGCACCCAGGGTAAGGACTAAACTGTCGGATCCTTAACCTTAGGTGGTGTTGAATTCTTCAGAATTTTTAGAATGAGACCATCCTAAGCCAAATTTTGTTAGGCAGCTCCCTGACCTTCCCCTATCATAGTTATGTGCTATGACAGGACTGACAAATTGGGAAGGCAGAGGGGTAATTTCCATTAATCAAATACGTGTTGTTGAGTGTTCTTTTGAGCGGAGGGTCCAGAGGTGGCTTACCGAAGATGACTTAAGAAGTCCAAGACCCAGAGGTAAGTCCAAAAACCCAGGGTGACGCAATTTAGGTACTCAACATTGGTAACTATCAATGGGAGAGGGGGGGGGGAAAGGAAGGAGGGTTTTAATTTCCCTTTTTAAAAAAAACCCTGGTAAACTCAAATCATCTTCTTCCCTATCAGGATGTGTGTTTACATTAGACATTTAGGATTTTATATCATGAACTTATGTTCAGTAAAGTACATTCTAAAGCCTTATATTGACTGTTATTTTTATTATCATTTTTGGGTCTGTGTATTGCCTACCATTTAAGATTGTACTCTCCTGGGGGAAGTGACTATACGTATGTTTAAAAGGCCTAGCACACAAAAATATTTAGCTATTATTATGTACTAATGACTTATTGATATTATGTATTTGATCTTTCTGACACTTATTCCCTCGTGTGTAGAAGTAAGACCTCTGTACCCATTCAAACGGGGACTTACGACTGTGGGATATAGTATAAAAATAAAAACCAAAAAATGGGGGGGGGGTGGAGGGGGCATCAAATGGATCGGAAGCCTTGAAGGTTTGAACGAAATAATAAAAGAGATAAACGATAACGAAAAAAAGTAATAGTAGAAGCAGAACATAGTTAGCCGAAATAAAGTAGAAGAAGAACTAATAGTAGAAGAAGTAATGTAGACAGGAAATAGTAGTAGTAGAGAGAAGAAGAATAAAGAGATAAGAGAGAAGAGATAAGAAATAAGAGAGAAGGAGAAGAGAAGAAATAAATAATAGCAGAAGAGCAAGAAAGAGAAGAAAGAAAATAATAGTAGAAGAGAGAAAGAAGAGAAAAGAACTCTAGTAGAAGAGAAGAAGAGCATAAAGAAAAATAATAGTAGAAGAGAGAAGAGAAGAATAAAATATAAGTAGAAGAGAGAAGAGGAAGAAAGAAAGAAATAATGTAGGAAGAGAGAAGAGAAGAAGAAAAACATAGAAGAGAGAAGAGAAGAGAAATAATAGTAGAAGAGAGAAGGGAAGAAGAAAAGAAGGAAATAATAGACGATAGAGAGAGAAGAAAATAAAAAGTAGAAGAGAGAAGAGAAGAAGACGGGACAGATGGGAAAATATTCGTGTCTGCTAAAGCCGAAATACCATTTCACACTTTGAATGTAATCAAAAATCATCGGCATGACGGGAACAAGGCACTGGAGAGGGACCTCTTCATCTTCTTTAGCATCTGCATTTTGTTTCATAAGCAAATGAATGAATAAAAGTTTCCCGTCTACCTTGGAAATGAAACAAGCATATGCTTTCCTTAAGACTCATTTGCTGAGCTATTAAACCGTGCTTGTGCTACCGTACAGCCATCAATAATGCAGCCGATCATTTGCCATATTAAATGATTTCCGTATTTGCTGACATCTGGAGATGTTCTCTAATTTATTAAGAAGATTTATTTTTTTATCTATAATAAAGTGGCTATTTTCCATTCGCGTTCCCTGATCTACAAATTGAGGGTCCTTAATCATTAGGAAATATTTCTCCCGAGCCTCCAACATTCCCCTTTTAATAGGGGACAATTGATAAATACACTGTGACAGGGCGGTGTAAGATCCAGGTTCACTTCATTATCCTCCCTGCAGCTCTGTACTATGTGGTACATAACCTCCAAACTTCCCCTTTTAAATAGGGACACTATTGAGGAAAATACATTAGACAGAGCATGCTACGATCAGGTCACTTCATTATCCCAACCCGGCAGCTCTGTACTATATTGTTTTACATACCCCCAAACCATTCCCCTCTAAATTAGGGACACTATTGATAAATACATGGTACAGAGCGTGCAAGATCGGTTCATTCAGTATCCTCCACATGCAGCTCTGTTCCGATGTGCACCATATCCTGACATTGGCTTGTCGTGATACTCAAAGGGCTTTTGCAAAACCCAGTCAGATTTAGAGGTTAAAAGAGTTAAAGAATTGAATGAAAAATCAGAAACTGGAAGGGATTTTCAGATGTTCAGGCCATCTCGAGTTTACTAGGGTTTTACAGGTTTTTAAATTATAGAATTCTTCCCGTATACGTTTTTAAAGACATTGACCCAATTAATGAACCAGGTCATTCAAAAACAATGGCTCATAGCCTCTATTTTAATACCATCTCATGATTCAAACAAGGAGAAATAAAATATAAATAAAAAAACAGTTATAAAACACTGTCACCTAAAAATAAGTGATGTTGTGCAGCACTTTCTGTTCATCCCAAGCGCCTTTGCGCTTGGTAAACACTCCCTGATGGACCAATTTAACCTGCCCATTAAACTTGACAATGGAGGTTTGTGTGAATCACTACTGCTGAGAATAAGGGGGGGGACGGAAGCACCAAACGATTCAGTAGTGGTCAGTGTTCTTAAAAGTTCAAATAGGAAAGGGAATCAGCTTTGTTGTTAAATTGCTGTGTGGTCCTACATGGTAGATCTGTATAACAGTGGAAGCAATCATGGCGAGGAAACACCATCAAGACAAAACTATCTCAACGTTAGAAACAAATGAATGTCCAGCAATTGATACCAAAAATAAGAAAAAAGGGTGGTGCCACAACCTTGGCAGAAGAGAACCAGTCAACTCATACGCATTCTAATGTTTTTCTCTCCAAATTGGCAAATCAGTCAGGTCGTTACATTCTCTAAAGAAGTTGTTTTTTATGTTCAATGTTTTCACCCTTATGAAGGTTTTCTCCAGTCCTTGTCAATTCCAACACATGGTTCCCTAACCGTCGAATTCCCCAATTATTTGCCTTCCGTGAATGGCGCTCTCTGAAATGGACCAACCATAACGAGGGGCACAATTGGAAAGTGTTGATAGAGAAATTAGTGGACATTGTCTGACAGAGAAAACCTCCTAGATCCAGGATTATTAAAGAGCTAATGAAAGTTGGAGGAAGAAACATCAGAGGCAAATTAGTGGCTCATCGGTCACACATAACACCCCCCTGTGTATAACGGAGGATTATCAAAAAGCCAAGCACAGCAGTCTTGAAAAAATTAAATTGAAACAGACTGTATTGGTAACAATGAGGTAGAATCAATAGAAGCAAGGAGCTGAACATGCCAGAGGGACCATCAGTATACAACGCAGTGCAGACAGCAACTTAATTACTCAATGTGGACCTGATGAAAGGTAGACACGTCTTAGTTAGGGCAACATTGTTAAGGCAAGAGGGAATTAAATTACTTGAGTTTGTATGGGGTCATGGGACAATGGAACGCAGTTGAGAATATTTAAAAGTAAAAAGTCTGAGGAAAAATATTGCGGAATCTTAAACCACAAAAATCAAACGAAGAGAAGTCGAGATCAGAGAGTTATAGGACAACTTTGTGCTTGTTAGGTTTTTCGTTTTGGTGTTGGTGAATTATTAAAGGGCAATGTCCACCCCCAAAAACGCTAATCCCCCCCAAACTACTGGCCCCACCATGTAGTGTAGTTTAATCCTTACCTCACAATACCAACTCATCTGGTTCTCCTGTAGTCCCCCCCAAAGTTCAAACAATGCCCACCAGGGGTAGCAGGTCCATATAGGGACACTGCCTGCTACCTGGCCTCCCGAGATTTCCTGACATGAGTGACTGCAAGCAATTTCTCCCCCTACAGCCCCCCTCCTCTCTCCCTCCCTCCCCTCCCGTTCTACTATCCTCCCCCTAGCACAAAATCCCCCTTATATGCTTGCTCCCCCATGTCCCCAGCCCCAAACAGCATGTGTTTTTTTTTTTAAAAAAGCTCCCCAAACTCTTACGTACTATCCGCTTTCCCTCCGCTGCACTGAAAGGACCGGCAGACGCGTCCGTTGATGGATGCCGCTCAGCCAATCACCGACGCGACTGCCGGTACCGCCCCCTCTGGCTTGCATTATCGCACAAGGCAGAGGGCGGACAGTGCGGCGAGGATCGGGGGCGGTAAGTAAGAGTTTGGGGGGCCTTTTTAAAAAACAAATCATGCGGTTGGGGCTGGGGGACCATGGGGGAGCATGTATTGAAATCATTTTAGGGTGGCCAAGCCTTTAAACCCCGAATCAGTAGAAGAGATGCGACTAGAACTCGAAAAACTCGAAACAATGAGTTTATGTTTGAGACGAAAACTATTCGAATTCTAACAAATTCGGGACTTCTCGAAAACTATCCGGACGAGGATTTTCGAATTTTCGACTTCGAAGAAACATAGGAATGTTTCGACCGTTCGAGCATCGATCTGCGAGTAAAAGGGTCCTATTAAAACTATACAAGAGCATCAAAATCCGTGAGTAAAAATGCAATTGGATCTAGGCTGCGAACATCGAATCTACAGAGTAAAGGGTCCATTAGTAAAGCCTATTACACGAGATCGGAATCCGCGAGTAAAATTGCACATGGTATCTAGGCAAGAGGAATGGAATCCACGCCGTAAAAAGTACATGGTACTAGGCGCGAAACATCGAATTACGAGTAAAGTGTCCATACGCGAGCATCGAAATCCACGAGTAAAACTGTACATGGTATCTAGGCGCGAACATCGAAATCTACGAGTAAGGTCCATTGAAAAGGCCTATACGCGAGCATCGAATCCACGAGTAACAGTACATGGTATCTAGGCGCGGAAAATCGAATCTACGAGTAACAGTACATGGGATCTAGGAGCGAGGCATCGAAATCCACGAGTAAAATGTCCATGGTATATAGGCGCGAAACACATCGAATCTACGAGTTAAAGTGTCCATTAAAACCTATACGCGAGCGCATCGAATCCGCGAGTAAAATGTTCCATGGTATCAGGCGAGAGCACGAATCCACGAGTAAAATGTACATGGTTTATCTAGGCGCGAGCATCGAATCCCGGAGTTTGTAAAATGTCCATGGTATCTAGACGCGAACATCGATCTATGAGTAAAGTGTCCATTAAAACTATGACACGAGCAATCGAATCCACGAGTAAAAATGTCCATGGTATTAGGGGCGAACATGATCTTCGAACCTACGAGGTAAAGTGCCATTTAAAAATATACCGAGATCGAATCCGCAACAAAAAGTGTCCATGGTATTAGACGGAACATCGAATCTACGAGTATAAAGTGTCATTAAAACCATACGCGAGCATCGAATGTCGCAGTAATAAAATGTTCCATTGGTATTTAGGACGAGAACACGATCTACGAGTAAGTGTCATTAAAACCTATACGCGAGCATCGAATCAAAAGTAAAATGTACCATGTTATCTAGGCTGCGAAACGTCGAATCTACGAGTAAAGTGTGCCTTTTAATAACCTCATAACGCGAGCATCGAATGCGGAGAGTATAAATGTCATGGTATGTAGCTGCGAACGATCGATCTACGAGGAAGGTCCATTAAAGCTATAGCCCGAGGCATCGAATCCGCGAAGTAAAAATGTCCATGGTATCTAGGCGTGAGCATCCGAATCACGAGAGTAAAGTACATGGTTCTAGGCTGGAGCATCGAATCCACGGTAAAATGTCCATGGTATCTAGGAGAGACATCGAATATATGGTAAGTGTCCACTTAAAAACTATACGGCGCAGATCCAGCGAATCCGCGAGTTAAAATATCCATGGTATATTAGACCGAACATCGAATCATGAGTAAGTGTCCATTAAAGCCTATTACGCGGAGAATCGAATCCACGAGTAAAATGTCCATGGTATCATAGCTCGCGAAACCTCGAATCCGGAGTAAAGGTCCATTAAAACCCTATACGCGAGCATCAATCGCGGCGAAAATGGTCCATGGTAATCTAGAACGCGACCATTGAACATGAGTAAAGTTCCATTTAAAAACTATTACGCGAGCACGACATCCACAAGAAAATGTCCCATGGTATCTAGGGGCGACACATCGAATCTACGTGTAGTTAAAGGTGTCATTAAAACCTATACGCGAGCATGACAATCCGCAGTAAAAATGTCCTATGTATCTAGACGCGCGAACATCGGAATCTACGAGTAAAGTGGACCATATAAACCCTATATACGCCGAATCGACATCCACGAGTTAAAATGCTACATGGTATCTAGGTCACGAACATCGAATTACGAGTAAGTGTCCATGACAACCTCTACGCGGAGCATCGAATCAGAGAGTAAAATGCCATGGTATCCTAGGCTGGAACATCGGAAATCTACGAGTATAAGTGTCCATAAAGCATATACGCTTTGAGCATGTGAATCCATGGGTTTTTGTCGTTTCGAATTTTGGAATTCTATATAGTTCGAATGTTTCGAAAAAGGGACCGAACTTTCGAAAGTCTCCCATCTCTACTCCAGTAGTACCTTTGTAAGATGTTGCATTCAGTCACATTATCTAAGAGTGTAGATTCTTCACTCATGAATGTTTCTTTTGGGAATGTTCAAATTGTAATCCCCCAGGAAAGCGTTCTACTAGAGAGAAATTCTCTCTTCTAAATTCATTAGATAAGAATGGACGGACTTCCAGGCGCAATTATGCATTATCTTCAGTTGCCACTTTTCTCATTGTGACCGTATAACGCGAGATAATAAAACCGACACGAGTGAGATAAACGAGAGGGTATTACCCACAATTCACTAAAAAATCTAATAAGTGGTTGACTCGAGTATTAAACCGAGTGTAGAAACTGGCATTCAAGATGTTTGGAACACACAACTCCCAGCTAATAAAAGCATGATGGGAGTTGTAGTTCAACAACACCTTGAATGCCACCCTCACCTCCACCCATTCAGTTTGTACCGTTTGTAACATGTGAATTCCAGTAATGTCCCAGCATTGAAGTCAGCATTTGAATTGAAAGCCACCAGCATTGAAGTCAGAATTCCGATCGGTAAGCATTTGAATATGACAGCCACAGAATGAAGTCAGCATTTCCGCGTCAGGTACAGTCATTCCGGCAGCCGACGGCACTCATCCCTGTATGCGACGCCGGCGCTGACGTACACTAATTGGCGCGCGGCGCATTGACGTCGGCCGGCGCGCCAGACAGAGAAGGATCGTGCGGACTGCGGAGAGAGTAAAGCGAAGTAGTGACTCGAGTATAAACCGAGTTCAAGTTTTAGGCTGGATTTTACAGACTGAAAAAACTCGGTTATACCGCGGTAGATACGGTTCTGAATCTTTTATTAAAAAGAGAATGCAAAACGTGACACAAGTATCGAAAATTGGGCCTTTCCGGTCAGGAGTAGCTAGGTCAGAATTCCCACCTTACACATAGGGGAATTCACACTTAACTAGGGGGATCCACCTTAACTAGGGATTCCGCCTTAACTGGATTCCTCACATTAAAAAAAACATGAGCTTTTGATTTCGGGATAAAAAGTTCCGAGAGAGAATTATTCACTGGCTGAAACAACATGTTCTTAGGTCCTTTTTATCCGATATATCAAGGATATTGGCTCTTTACTATCCCATTAGTATAAAAAAGGGAGCTCGGCTTGATTTCATCTTCTTTCTTCTTTGTAACTCTTTTCCCTTTCATAGGTTGTATATGACCCACTTACCTCACTGTAACTTACCCAGGAGGAATCCATAGTTAAAGCCACACCTTATTTTTGCTTATTTAGGAAACAAGACTTTTTCTATAATTGTTGATCTCAGGAATTACTTTAAACAAACAACGAGAGTGTTAACTACATTTCAGTAATCTTGTTATACATAGATTCAAGCAAGTATAGTATAACAGTATACAGTTTCCATGCAATTCATTTGCAGGCTATTGGGTGGGTTTATATAGTGGTTTATTGCATCTACAATAATTGTTCAGCGGTTTTGTTTAACAGTCGTTGTTTCCCATATGGTAAACTTCTTTGTTTAGACCCCTACTGTGGAGGGATCCTTATTTGTGATATATCAGAATGGTTGATTCGCATTGGGAGATGTTGCATTGTTGTTCGTTGTTGCGGTTTGTTCGTTTCCGTGGCTTGGTGTTATATTTATCCTGTGTGCAGTTGTTTCCAGTAAGTGGGGTGGTTAAAACAGTAACTTTTACTAATAACATAGTTTTAAACATATTTGCTTTTGGTTCACTACTTCTGTGTTTAATATTGAGTCTTGCTGGGAGCACTTTGTGCCCACAATCTATGTGGGATTGTGTCTGCCTGTTCCACTTTATGTTCTCACTCGGAAGGGTCGTTGGGGTTTCCCATCTGTCCCAGATTTTGTTATATTTTCCATGGGCACTCTATTTACATATATAATCGCATTTCTTTATTATACCAGTTGGAATTTAATCCGGAATTTCCACTGGGCCAGAGTAGGGGTCAGTGGGCCGTTATCCAGTGCTCTGCTATAGTTTTCTGGTCAGTAAACGTGCTTTCGTCACGATAAACAGACAGTTGTGAACTTGTCCCGTCTAGATTTTGTTATGCGATCGTAGGCACATACTTTAAGGTTCTAGGCCCCCTGGGCTGACCATGTGGTTCAATGCAGTATATTCTTAAATCTGCTGCCAAAACCTCTGTATTTGTGGGCATCTACATTAGTATGATGATAGAAATGCCAGGAGCACTTGTTGGTCCAGTGGAGGCATATCTGGGACTTCTCCCCTGTCAAAACTTTGCCCATTTCTACCATTTTTGGTTTCGTGTGCACCAGCGTTCTTTCATTTTTTTCGCTCTATGTTACAAATCCCCGCATTTGGCTCCCCCTCGGCTCGACGTAGTGTTCCCTGCATTGTAATACACTACTACAATTCCCCCCCGGCCTCGGAATTTTTTTTCTTTTGGTACCGTGTTGCCGCCACAGCGACATCCTCACAATTTCGCCCAGCACAACCCGCATCTCGACCTTATCGACACATTCCCCCCCCCCAAGCCTTGGGCTTGTTATTTTAGAAGGCCTTTCGGCGTATTCGGGCTAGTGTTCCGCGTGTCTTTGCCGTATCGTGTCCCCTTCTCCGGTATAGGATAGGATATGTGAAAATTAATTTACGATTCCTCCCCTTTACTTCCCCTAAAAACAACGTTGGGATGTTGTATCCTTTGAGCATGGATCCGGAACCGCCGGCTCTTTCCTTTTGCTTTGATTGTCACCACCCGTGCGGGAGCCGCTTTTTTGTCCCACTCCTGAACCCTTGTGAGCATGCAACCTGACGTGTCCCTGATACTCGTAAATATTCTGTAAATTAGGTTTGGGAATTTGCTATTTTGTACACCCGTCTCTTTGCGGTTTCCACCCGTTCCGCCGTTCGATCCCTGCTGCTCTTGTTTCTACACCCTTCCATGCCGACCACTATTAGCCACCCATGGTAGCGTGCCATCCCATGCTATTCATTCGTATTCTACCATAATTATTTCCGGTAGTGGCGACTGCGATGTGCGTCAATCTACTTTGGGCGCAGAGTGTCGTGGTCTTTTTTTGAACACACCCAGTTTGCGGGGGTGATTGGTTTGGCTTTGTTTGGTTTGGCTTATTATTCGTCCTCAGTCCCTTTTGTTGTTTGTACAACCCCTTTCCTCCCTCTTTCCCCCCTTCCCTTTTCCGGTCAACAGGCTGTCTCTGTCAAATAATTTTCGGAATTTAACGCCAGTAGACTGTCCGCCCCGCGTGGAGGATTTGCTTTATTGGTGTCTGCAGACCAACCTTTTCATTGCATCATATTCAGGTAGCATCTCACGTTTAGTGATTGGGGTCTTACTCCGCTCCAACCTCCGTGCTGTATTTTTCTTGTGTGGTGTATCTGTTTAGATGGTGTGTGGTACTCACACTTCGCTCGCGATTGGAAACCGTCTCGGCCTCCTGTTCTCCATTTTGTTTTCCCTTCTGTTTTTTCCTTGGTGTATCCGGCTGACTTTTCGTCCTACTTTCCCTGATCGATCCTGGTTTGTTGTCCCCCTTTCTCCCCCTTTGCTCGGTGTACCCTACCCGCATCGCGACGTATCTGGGCTGGCCAATTCGTCCCTCTATCTTGTTAGTAAAGTCGAATGATGTTCGTCCTTTCGGCGCGAGCGGGCCCCCCATGCCCCCCTTACCTAGGTCTATTCCGGGTGTTTTCAACTCGCTTGGCTAACGTTTAGCGGTTGCGTGTATTCCCCTGTTTGGTCTTCCTATATACTTCCAAAAATATGACCTTCTCAACGTATCGGTTACCATCAATATCTATTAAAATGTTATATGGGAACTTTAACGATTAATTGCGGGCTTTCCCCCTCGCTCCCCTCGCACGTTGTTCTTTCTTTTCTCCCTTTCAGTGTCGCACCAATTACCGGCCATAATTTCGACACGGGCCTTTCCAGGGAGAACGACATCATCTTCTTTCTGCAGATTGCACGTCTTTCTGGTTTTCCCCCTGCCTGTTTTGGTTTTGTACCTCCCCCATGTGCGCTCACCCCCGATTTGGATCCTACTATATTTCTGATTTGCGGGTGATTTGATTTTTTTACGTCCTGTTTTTAGTTATTGGCGTTTCCTTGTTGGTTCCATTTCGGCTTTCAGATCGTTCCATCGGGTGTCTGCGATTGCAGTCACTAGTTATGTTTGCTCATAACATTATTGTTTGTCGACCTTATTCTCGCTCTCGCGATTCTGCCAGGGGCATATGTCTGTTCCGTCCCGATTTCGAGGTGACTGATATGACTTGCCGGGTGTTTCGCGTAAGTCTTACTCCGGGCCGGATTCCTCTTTTCCCCTTTTTCGCCCAAGAATAGTGAGGCACGGAGTATGCTCAGCCTTTTGGTTCTGAGGTTTATGAGCCTGATTATTCATGATTTTCGCCGCACACACAATGGGCCCCCCCTATTGCCCCTCCCCTTCTTCTTCCACTGGACTGTGCCTGTTCTCCTCATTTTCTCGACAGGTTTTTGGCCCGTCCCTTCGTTTCCTTTGTTGGTTGCAAAGGTATAGAGTTTAGTCCTTTATAAGCCCGTCTATTTAGTCGTCTTGATTGTTCCGTACTGTGTTCGCTGTGCTACCATCACTCGCTAGTTCCATGGCACTGCCTGATATGTTTTTTCCCCTTCCCTCCCCCCCCCTTTTTTCTTCCTTTCCCCATCCCTTCCCCCCGATGTCTTATGGCTTGCCTAGTGTGGTCTCATAGTTAACGCCGCAACTACGAGTCTTAGGGTGACGAGATTCCTTCTCTTTTTTATTGAGACCCAACCCCCCTGACACTAAGCTGCCTTTTTCTGTTTGCAGTTGAAGGCATCCCCTCCGTGCGTTCCCGTTCTCAGCGGATTGTCCCAAGAATACGCGCGTTTCGCGGCCACGCGTGGTTGAACATTTATAGGCAGCTGGAGCATTTGTACTACTATTTAATAATCTTCCCAGGCTGCCGCAAGTGATTTACCTCCCCTGTTTTCTAACCTAATCCCTGGGGTGACAGCAGTTTTCCCGGTCTTTGGAGAACATGAAACAAATAGCATCACACGTGTGCATAGAAGATGGTTGAGTGACAGCGTTTAAAGCTGAGTCTTAGATAAATCCATGAAAGGGAAGGAATTGCCTGGACTTGCAAATGAAAGTGTCCAGTTAACAGATTATCTAGTGACTAGTCAATGTGATATTCAATAGTAAAAGTCAATCCTAAGGGTCCTCTAGGTGGAATGGACTTGCCCTCGGGCAGGTTTTACACTGGAATTTGGTTAAGGTCATTTTGGTTAGATAAATCTGTAAGATGTGGATTTTATCAGTTAGTCAGGACACTTTGTGCAGTGAACCATGTCCAACAACAAACAATCATCTACATATGGGGTGTACATAGTGAAAAGGCCTGTGTGATGTCCTTGATGGCCCCATAAAACGTGTCTGTTTGCTCTAGGGGATGCGTCTGTGCAGAGCACCAAAGAAAAAAAGGGTTGCAGTCCATTGGGGTTCTAGTTGGACATGTGCAGAAAGTTATTCTGCTTGCCAGTTGCCCTACACTGCCTGATACCTTCTCTCCAACCTCAATCCTATCACATGCTTCCCTGTCATTACTGTCTGGGTTCCAAGCCCTGAATTGGCCCAGGGGCTGTAAATCTTCCCAGTAAATAAATGACTCAAGTTGACTCCTTCCTTCCTATTGTAACAGATACAATATCCAACCAGTGAGTTCACATTCCTGGTGCTTTATAGCGATATTACGGCTTTAGAACAGGAGATTTATCACCATCACTTGATAGAGCAAATAGCAATTACAAACAGGATTATTGATCTGTCCGCCTTAACACAGGATAATGAAACTCGACTGTTCATTTTCGGCCCTACAGTAGGAATGACTTTGTTGATTTTTTCCCTGCGTGCATTCTGAATAGAACCACATATAGAACCACACATAGAACCACACATAGAACCACACATAGAACCACATCATGTGGGAATATAAGATTTTATGGAGTTTTTTTAAAAACACTTACAGGGTGTAACTTATCTGACACGATCCTGCAATCTCTTCACAAGACTTACTGCATCATGGATCCCGGTCGGGTAAGATGTGCTGTTTAAAAGACAATTATACTTATCTCCTCCCACTGCTCTTCTTCTATGCTTTGTACCTCAACCGCTAGGTCCACACCCCTGGGCTATTTGTAGTTATGCCGGTATACCTATTAGTGCTGCCCCGCCCCTTCATCAGGTTCCGTGATGCGTCCAATAGGAAGGCACACTCCTTTTAGAGAACATCTTCCTATTGGCTTTGTTGTCATCAGAGGGAAGCGGAGCCTACTGGAGCAGCGCTAACTATGTATACTGGCATATCTATCCATCTGTCTGTCCGTCCACCTGTCTGTCCGTCCGTCTATCTATCTAGGTCCACACCCTGGGTTCTTTGTAGTTATGCCGGAATACCTATTAGTGCTGCTCCGCCACTTCATCAGGTTCCGTGATGCATCCAATAGAGAACATCTCCCTATTGGCTTTGTTGTCATCAGAGGGGAGCGGAGCGGAGCCTACTGGAGCAGCGCTAAGTATGTATATTGGCATATCTATCTATCCATCCGTCCATCCGTCTACCTGTCCGTCCGTCTATCTATCTATCTATCTATCTATCTATCTATCTATCTATCTATCTATCTATCTACCTATCTATCTATCTATCTAATAATCTATCTATCTATCAGTTATCTAATCTACTATCTATCTATCTATCAATTAATCTATCTATCTGTCTGTCTGTCTGTCTGTCTGTATGTCTGTCTGTCTATTTAGTATCTATCTATCTATTCGTCTATCTAATTATCTATCTACGTATCTATCTAGTATCTACAGTATCTATGTATCTATCTATCTATCTATGTATCTATCTATCTATCTATCTATCGATCTAACTCTCTATCTATCATCTAACTATCTATCATCTATCTATCTATCTATCTATCTATCTATCATCTATCTATCTATCTGTCTATCATCTATCTATCTATCTATCTATCATATATCTATCTATCTATCATCTATCTATCTATCTATCTTCTATCTAGCTATTTATCTATCTATCTATTATCTATCTATCTATCTATCTATCCATCTTTCTATCCATACATCCATTCATGGTCTATCATCTATCTATCTATCTATCTATCCATCCATTCATGGTCTATCTATCATCTATCTAACTACCTACCTATCTATCTATCTATCTAATAATCTATCTATCTATCTATCAGTTATCTAATCTACTATCTATCTATCTATTAATCTATCTATCTATCTATCTATATGTCTGTCTGTATGTCTGTCTGTATGTCTGTCTGTATGTCTGTCTGTCTAGTATCTATCTATCTATCTATCTATCTATCTTAGCTAATCTATCTACTATCTATTATCTATCTATTAGATATCTATCTATCTATTCGTCTATCTATGATCTACCTATCTAATCTAGTAATCGTACAGTATCTATGTATGTATGTTCTATCCTATCTATCCTATCTATCTATCGTATATCTCCTGTATCTATCTATCATATATCTATCTATCAAATCAAATCACTCAAAAGAGCTTTATTGGCAGGATCAATTTACATTTTTTTGACATTGCCAAGCAACAAAAAATAATAAAATAATAACTGTTAGTTAGAGGTTCACGTAGGGGGACATGGTATCAATGGATAAATATATATGGACAGTACTATAAAGG